>CM052162.1:20324262-20336525 GCA_028455555.1 Augochlorella aurata | reverse complement strand
TCGGCGAAACCGACTGCGACGCGGGCTCGAACGTGGGCGCGTTATAAATATCTAAACGCGAACGTTTTCGCGACAAATCCAGTCCTACTTGTCGTCTGCGCTTTTTTCCTCTCAGGAGATTTTGCTAAAGCCACGGTAACGTTTCCATCGGCCGTCTCCATCCCCCTCGGCAGCCGCTAGCTCCGCCCGGCGAAGGATTTTCTCGATGGCTTGGACGCCGCTGATAGACAGGGGATGAGAACGGGGGAGGGAAAGACCGGTAACAACACGGCTGCTCGTCGCGATTATTTAGAAATACGAGGACTCGATGATTCCTGTCTTACAGTCAGCTGCCGGCTTCCGCAATCATCGGAGCTATCTTGCTTCCATTTCAGACGCGCGCGAAGTGCTATTTTCTTTCTTTGTCCGTCGCGCCGATTTCTTCTCTGTTCTGCAAAGCCTTCCGTCTCGTGGTGCATGGTATTTAGTCTAAAGAAAACTGGTCAGAAGTCGATTTTATAAAATGGAATGTTTATTTTATTCGATTTTTTTATGGAGCGGTATGCTTTGTTAAAAGTGAAGAGCTCTCTCTCTCTCCCCCTCTTCTAACTAATTTTTGAACAGCTTTATACTAATTGATGACTTTTATGTATTTTATTTTACGTTACATATTATACTCGACACTGTCAAAACACTGTCAATTCAGTGAAGTACATTTTTAATACTAGAACTACCGAGCCGTAAACGTGACTAGTATATATTATTTTGTGACAATGACAACATTGAATTTATTTAAACTTTCTACGATTTTTATTGCAATATGTGCTTCAACGAAGAAGTTCGTGTCAAAAACATTTTTATAGTGTCAAGAATTGTAAAAGAACAAAATCAGAAACCAGTCATTTTGATAAGGTAGTTCTAGTGTTAATAATTAATAAGTTTTCAATAAGTCACATTTTTAATCATTTATACAGAATTTTGTTATAACTCCGAGCGAAGAATGATACGTTTTAACGTGACTGGTTACAGTACATAACTTTGTCATGATCCCAAGGGAAATTCAACGCTTTTTATTACTTTTTATTACTCTTAATCTCGGTATTAACAAAATATAATATTTCATACTTAATTCATTGAATTTGCTTCCTAAAAATTCTCGCACATTCATTAATGTCGAATATTAAAACAGTTCAACACGTTTGGAACATTGCAGACATGCACAGCATACTATCACAGCTTGTACATCTAGTTCACTATGACGTCAGACAGACGATTCGTCTTCGCTTCAGGCAAACTACCTGAAGCAATGTCTAGTTATACAGTAGAGAATAAAATTCAGCAGATACCTTTAAAAAACGCAGTAACATTTTTAAAACTGTACTAAATGACTTAAATTCTTTAAACGAATTTTTTAAATTTTCGTTACAGGTTCAAATAAAGTTAAAAAAACACGATCATTTATTTTTATCCTTTTAAACAATAGCAAAATTAGAAAAAAGCTTTCTAGCCATCGTCTAGTAGACTACTCCTTATATCATCTAAAAAGAAATCCGAGTCACTTGTTCCACTTTTAAAAAAGTTATTGCGTTTCAAAGGGTGCCCACTCAATTTCATCCCCCGCTATATACGGTACGCGCAATAAATCTCGCCGCGTCTCTTAATTTGAAAAAGTTCCGCCGGCTACGATCGCGAATCATGAAAGATCGATAATCATAATGACTCGATATCATTGAAAGACGCGGCCGTCGAACGCAATAAGGAGCCGCGTATCTCTCTCGCTCAGGCCCGTCGGACTGCTCGATCCACGTCGCGTAATACGGAATCGATGTCTGTTTTATGAAACGTTTTATCTCGCAGCGCAGCCCGCCTTCCAATATTTCGCCTCGTTCTCGCTGCAGCACCTTCGCGACCCTCTCGATCCTTCCTCGATCCGCTTGGCCCCTCTCGATCCCTCGCTACCCCTTCGGCGGCTCTGCCGGTGGTGGTGCTCCGCGTGCTCCTCGACCCCTCTTAGCCCGTGTTCTTTCTTCGGCGCTGCACGCCAGCCCCTCGGCTCTCTCTCTCTCTCTCTTTCTCCTCGTAAAAATGCTACACGGCCTCCAGGCACAGGGTAAATAGCGACGGCATAAATATATGCGGCTCCGCTGCCCGTCGTCATTTTACGAGCCGCCCTCTTCCCGAGCTCTCTCCTCGTTAGTTAACTTCTCCGCGACGACTTTCCACTGGCCGGCCCCGCTGCCGGACGATAACGAACCGGCACGGCCCGACGCATCGAAGATTTTAGCGGCGTTCAGTCGGCAGACCTGCTTCCGCGAGACCAACTCTGATACAGAACGGCGCACTTTGATGGGAGAGCTCGTCCGCGACGCCTTCTTCCCGATGCCTTTGCTTTGTCGTCGATATTGGATCCGAAGTGGCACTTATTTTTAATCGTTGTTTTCCTTTTTATGTTGAAAGGTACTCTTGTGAAATACAGTGACTCTTATTAAAATTCGGACACTTTCTAAAATGCAATAACTGTCTTAAAATTGGACTAAATTATTCGAATTCTTTTTAGATGACAGAGGGACTTGCATAGTGGACATTGACTAAACTACTTTGTTACAATTTTTCTATTATCTTGGAGAGATAAAATATAATTAAAAAATCTCATTTTTAAGTTTCTTAGTTTTAATTTCTTAATTAAATTAATATTTAATTCTCGTCCAATTATATTCAATAAATAATTCGATCTTCGGAAACGAGCTAGTCAAGATTTCAGTTCTTAACAAAGTAAACGGCTCGTAGAGAAAGAGGAAGAGAATAAGCATTCCAGGTTTCAAGAGTTCCGAGGGTTTCTAGAGTTTCTAGACCTCGCAAAGTTCCGGAATCGAGTTTCCGGCGATCATGTTTCGACCCGTCTCGAATAAAAACGCGAAATCTTCTATTTATTAATTCCTATAAAATCTCGCGTTTTATTTCTGCACAATTGCGTACAGCAGAATCGCAAGTTCTGCGGAATTTGAGCCTGAAAAATTCTTCCGAGTGCTGAGAGTTGACATGTTAGGGGTCGCGTCGTTTACACATAAGTAACTCTAATTTCTTACTATTTTCCAACATTGATATTTATTACAATTTATTTGAACAAACAGAATATTACCAGCGAAAGTTGCAACATTATTTCACTTTTTACATTAAATATATATTCGAATAAATTTATTCAAGTATGAATGTATCTGAGATACATATGATATGAGATACAAGTATCTCTTTAATTACAATAATTATAACATAACATAGGTTCTAATTTTCAAAATAGTTACACAGCTTCCAAAATCGACGTATCCACAGCTTAGTTCTATAGCAATTTCAGTTCTATTTACAGACTCATTTTATCGACTCGCAAATCGTCGAGCGTGCTGAACATTCAAAATCGATTCCCGCGACAACGGAGTATAAATAAACAGATTTTATTCCTTATATCCGATTGCTTTTTCCACGTGTAATCGCCCCCGGTTGCGGCAGCGACGCTTGGACACCCATTGCGGGAGCTGCGTCGGGAAATGTGACAGGAGGAATTGGTAAATTTTGTGCACCGGACCCAGAAATCGCGCGCTATCGTTTCAGGAACGCGGCGGTATCCGCAATGGCGCAGTAGTTTTTCTTCGAATCGGAAGCGGGACGTAGCGGCGCGCAAAATATCGGATAACAGGGCCGCGATTCAATTGCGTTATCTCGTCCCATTCGCTCGTTGCACTCCACTCCCCGGCAATAATTATTCCATCGATTCGAAATAATTATATTCTCTGGTGTCGCGAGCACGGACAAAGCCGCGGGTGCGGTGCGGCTCGACCGACCCGATGAATCGCGATGAAACGGAGAGTTTTTCGAGCCGGCCTCCGGACCGTCCGGCATCCCCGCCGTTTCCCCTCGGCGTCGGGTGTCCCTTACAATGAAACCTCGGCGCTCCACTCGAATTTCATTGGCCGGAAATTGCGATCGTCTCCTACATACATATCGAATACCGCGGCCCGTTCCCCGAATTCTTGGGATTCCCCGCGCAAGTCGACCGTCCCGCCGGAAGAAAAAACGGGAACGGGTTGAAAGACAGAGAGTGGAATACGGAGAGATGGAGAGAGAGAGAGAGAGAGAGAGAGAGAGGGAGAGAAGGGGGAGGAGGAAGAATGGGGACGGCGGACCGACAAAGACAAAGACAAAGCTCGAGAGCAAGAAGTTTCCGCGGAAGTAGCC
Source organism: Augochlorella aurata (assembly GCA_028455555.1). Classification (NCBI taxonomy): domain Eukaryota; kingdom Metazoa; phylum Arthropoda; class Insecta; order Hymenoptera; family Halictidae; genus Augochlorella; species Augochlorella aurata. The sequence continues at coordinate 20,332,316 of CM052162.1, read as the reverse complement.
GGGAATGCGAACAATGGTATTGAGTATCTCTTTCCGTTCTCCCCGAAGACTCGCCCCTACCCTTCTCCCCGACCGCCCGGTTCCCTCAACGAACGTGCCTTCGTAGACAACGGCGGAGGCCGGGAGTAGAAGGAGCGGCGAGGGGGGAGGGGAGAGAGGGATCTCCCGAAGGGACCGATTAAATGATAAAGTTTCCGCGCAGCTCTTTATATTTTTATTAGCTCGCCGGATAAAAGTGAGATTAGTTGCAATTGGCTGGCCGGTATCGATCGGCCGGCCGGCCCGATTGCTGCCGGACGTGTCCGCGTAATAACGTTTATTGCGTTTACAAACGCAAAATCGCATCCTATTTGCCAAATATTACCGGGCTCGGCTGGCGCTGCCCGCGAATCTCTCGGTAAATGGCAAATTACATTTATATTGCGTTAACCGGGTACAAAACAAGCAGCCGATATACTACAGTCTGTTATTGTTTCCCGGGCGGCTCGGCGCGACGCGCGACGGCCCGACTCGGCCCGACTCGGATCGATTTCATTGTCCGTATGAACGACGATCGCCGCCGGATAAACGTCTGTTACGGCTCGTTTGATAATTTCATCGACACCGGCGCTTTTCAATTTTCGTTCCAGAATCGACGCCAGGGAGAAGCCGGTCACGAAGGCGCAGCACTCCTCGGACCAGGGGGTCTTCGGACCGAGGGCGTACTTCCGAACCGCGCCCCAGAACCCCGCGGTGCTCGTGATAGAGGACATCAAGAGGCACGACGCCGCCACGTACAGGTGCAGGGTCGACTTCCGCAAGGGACAGACTCGCAGCTTTCGATACAATCTCACCGTGATCGGTAAGTGACGACAGCGTTCACAGATTTAGTGCTGTTTCGGTGGAGGGTGGTTTTAACCCTTTGAACTCGAAGCCGTTGCAATTCTATATCGGAAATGATTTCAACTTGTTTATATTTCGGACGTAATTCTTCTTGTTCGATGCATATGAAATTGACCCTGGTTGTTTATTTCTTAACTTTTATTTTTTAATGCCTTATGACGTTATGAGGATTGTTTTAAAAAATTGTATAGCAACTTTTAACGATGTATCGGAGTGCAAAGGGTAACCCTTCGCGCTCGAATATATTCTAAACAATTTTTAAAATTTAAAGCGTTATAATAATGTAAAAGGAACTTTAACCCTTTGCCCTCGAGGGCTCCGGAGCGGTCCTGTTTGAAAATTTATCTTAAAACTCGAAGGCTCCGTTACGGAAACAATGAAGATAAATTTTAAATGGCTCCGCTCCGGAGCCCTGGAGTGCAAAGGGTTAAATAATAACACAGAAATCGCTGCTCTATTTCGATATTGAGATATGTTTAAATAATTAAGTTTAAAGGCATTTTATGTTTCATTTTCGCAATAATTACTTGATTTTTAAAAGTAATGAAATATCTAGATGCACGCAAAGAATGTAAAAGATGTCAGTATTGTTATACAATATATAATAGTATAGTAATATAATAAATAATAGTATAGTAAAATATCTCCGAATTACATTTTCTCTTTCAATTGTCTCAATATTGAATTAGAATAGCGAAATATTAACTAAGGAATATTATTAAATAAGAAGCTGACTTGAGAACGAGATATCAAGTGTACAGTCCCCAGCAAAAAGTATTGGAACACCTTCTGACAAGCGGTGACTTTCACAAAAATGAACTAAATATTTATAACTGAAATCAAATATATATATACAGATTGTTTCGCCTAACTGGGCAGAGTCGTGATACGAATAACAAAATATAACAAAATCAAGTTGATCTTGAAATATCCTCCATTGTTACATGATTGGAGAAATTGTTAATACTATCTAAGACACCTTTTTATACTGAACAACTTTTGTAGACACATTTCTTTCGCAGCTTCAACTCCGAGATATTTCACTGTACTCGGTTGAACGAAACACCCTGTATGATACAAAATGGGAAGAAAAACGACAAGAAGTATAGCGTGCATAATAAGTATACATAGTAGATATAGTAAAAGCGTATAGAAGAGGAAAATATTATAGATGAAAGATTTTATCGGGCGTGCAAGTAGCAGTGGCGATGGGAAAAAAAAGTAAAAGGAAACAAATACGAAAGAAAAATAGAAAGAGATAGGGGAGAATTAATTGCATGATTGTAAAATAGAGTCAAGGTTATGTCAAGATTATGCGTATTTGAAAACAATAAACGAGCTCTTCCGCAAAATTAATTGCATAAGTGTAACGGAGTCAACTTATTGATTTTGCTAATTATTGTCTAAAATTCCAAATACGAACCGAGTTTATTTGCAAAACTAATTGCACAAGCGATGTTTGAGTCATTAGGATATTGACTTCGTTTATTATTATACATGTTTTAAAATAGCAAACAAGCTTTTTTGCAAAATTAATTGCACAAGTCGAATCTACTCACATCACTAACGACAGTAATGATAGTGATATCAAAAATATCAAAATATATCGCTAAATAACAGTGTATAGTCAGACTCAAAATTGATCACACTATAGGAAATTATAAGAAATAGAATTTCGATGATTTTGCAAATGTATGTTTCCCGGTGTCTACAAATTCATATAAATCAAATATCATTGCAACACCATACTTGGTTCCAAAATTGTACTATATATAGTATAGCAATTCCTAGATGCGCGTTTTTGTGACAATTTGCTGTTAGATAACGTCCCGGCCGAGAGCAAATGGTTAAAATAGCGAACGAGCAGCTCCTTTGCAAAATTAATCTCACGAGTGTAACGGAAGTCTATTTTAAAATATCGAACGAGATCTTATGCAAAATTAATCGCACAAGCGTCAAATAGAAACGAGCGCATCTACAATTCTCGGGACATCAGGATATTGGCATCGCTCATAATTATGCGTATTTTAAACTAGCAAACGAGCAGCTCTTTTGCAAAATTAATTGCACAAGTGTAACGAAGTCAAATCTATTGACTTCGCTTATTACAATGCATATTTTAAAATATCAACCGAGCAGCCCTTTACAAAATCAGCTGCATAAGCGAAACGGAGACGAATTCATCGATTTCCCTGATTGTTGCGCAGATTTCCAAACAACGAATGAGTTTGTTTGCAAAATTAATTTTACAAGCGTCGAATAGAAGCGTCTGCAACGTTCGCTTATTACCGTGCATATTTTCCTCTTTCGCGAAATTAATCGCATAAGAGTGAAACGAAGCCGAACCCATCGATTTCGCTCATTACTATGCGTGCTCGAAACTAACGAACGAGTTCTGCGAAATTAATCGCGGAAGCGTCGAATAGAAACGAGTGCACCTACGACGCTCGGGTCATTAGGAGCGCCGCGCGATCGGAGGAGCTTATTGTCGGCGATCGGAGCGGTAATTCCGTGAAAGACGAATCAATCGGATAGCCGTTCCGATAACCGATCGGCCGGGCTTTGTCTCGCAGACAAGCGTATTCCCCCGCGATCGCTCGCGCACCGTTCCGCGCCCGCTCCTTGGCCCTCTCGAGGCAGAATAAGCGGCAAGCGGAGGAAGAGTTTAATCAAGATCAAAGCGACGCTTTTATGAGCGTCTGAAAAGGCGCGGCGTAATTTCTGGTGTCAAACAAATTTAGCGGCTCGCTGAAAAGGACCCTCGAACGGCGTATTAGCCTCTTCGGGGGCCTTGGCGCGAGGGCGCCGCTCCGGCTCGACAAAAAATCGATGGCCGGGCCGGAAGTTCGCGCGCGCCGCCCGTGAAACTGTGTTTCTTCGTTTTCGGAGCTAACGTTAGAACGTTTGGGAGAGGGGGAGAGAGAAGGAGAGGAGAGACAGCCGAGGCTCTCTTCCGGCGGAACAGGCGTTCTCGCGTTTTCATGGGACAAACACACTCTCGCTTCTCGTGCGTCGCGTCTCAGCTCGTCTCGACGCGTCCCGACGCTCCCCGACGCGTCTCGTGGCCCGTCTCAGGAGGTCGAGCGAAAAGTGCAGTTCTCAGCAAGCTCTAAGTCTGATCAAACAAACGGCGACTGTTGAAAAATGCATGAGCCAATCGAAGACGCGTGGCAGCCTCTGCTCGCCGGCCCTCCGCGGCGAGACGCGAGCAGGAGCGAGCAAGAGCGAGCTGGAGCTAGTCGGAGCGAGTCGGAGCAGGGCGGAGGGGGCCGAAGCGAGGCGACACCCGCCGCCACGTGGATACTCTCCATCGACTAGCGACTGTTTACGCTTTTTCGTTTAATCCCGGGTACGTGCTCGCGAGTTAAAGACTCCTCGAGGAGCGGCGGAACTTTGAAAACCCTCTCGAGAGACAAGGAAACTCGAGGCCCGGCAACGGCGTCTCCACTTCGTTCGCTCGCGATTAAGCTCCGTGGATTTCGCGAAAGAACGCCGGCCCCGGAAATGGCTTATAATCCGGTCGGCGAACGGCGTTGCGGCTCTCGTGTTCCTAATGTTGGATCCCGCTGAACGGCGCTCGATTACTTGAGAAAGTGCGACGGGAATCGGTCGTTTATTTATTTATTTATTTATTTAACCGTGCGAGGTGGAATGGCTTTTCGATGGCCGAAAAGTCGATGATTGAATTAATCGCATTGCTCGTCGAGAGATCGACGATTCAGTTCATCGACTGCTGAGACGAATCGAGAATCGTCGATTTAACCCCTTGCCCTGACATTTTTGTACAATTACATGGATTAGAACTTTTTCGTTTGCAATAATTTCGTGGAAGTAAAACAATCTTTATGTTTATTGTGTATTTACATGATCGAGAGTGTTTAACCCCTTGTTCTACGGGTTAAGTTCTAACAGGGAGGGCTCGAAAAAACGAAAACAAAATCGCCGTGTAGCCATTCCACAGTTTGACAAGTCGGTTTTAAGTTGTACCAATCGCACATGGCTTGTGAAATGTAAACACATGTGTAAAGTTATGTCAAAATTACGTCATGGTTATGTCAAGTCCAACAAGCCATGTCATACGACTTGTGAAATGTAAACACATGTGTAAAGTTATGTCAAGACTACGTCATGGTTATGTCAAGTCATGTTCACAAGTCATGTCATACGACTTGTGAAATGTAAACACATGTGTAAAGTTGTGTCAAGATTGCGTCATGGGTATGTCAAGGTTATGTCAAGGGTCAGCCTCGAGTCAGGCTCGTGATACTCAGTTTTGGCTCGAATACGTGACCACGAGTCTCTCACGTGGTTCTAGAGAAAAGGGTTAAATATTGATGTTGATAGAGTAGAATTCGATTCCGACTTGAAGGAACGGAACAACATTCATAGCTAAGAGCTTGTTACTAAAAATCTCCGCTACGAGTTTCAGTCGTTATAGTATTGGATGTGGTTGATGAGACATTTAATGATTCTTGATTTTTGAATGGAATTGGACCTAGATAGCGCGAGCACGTTTTTAAGACGTCTTGAGGATGTCCTGTGTCACAAATCAAGACGTATCCTAAACGTCTTTAAGACGTCTTAAGGATGTCCTGTGTCACAATTCAAGACGTCTTCTAAACGTCTTTAAGACGTCTTGAGGATGTTCTATGTTACAAATCAAGAGTCTCATAAACGTCTTTAAGACGTCTTGAGGATGTCCTGTGTCACAAATCTAGTCGTCTTCTAAACGTCTTTAAAACGTCTTAAGAATGTCCTATGTCACAAATCAAGACGTCTTCTACACGTCTTTAAGACGGCGTAAAAGACATTATGGACGTCTTTAAGGCTACTTTTGGGTCGTTCGTAGACTGTTTGCAGGTCGTTTGCTGCCATTGAAAACATCAAAAACGCCTAGAAGACATACGTTAAGTCTATATAGTTTATTAAATTTGTTTATGTTTTGGGACATATTTTAAGGACATCCAATTTGGAACGACTTAAATACGACTTAAAAACGTCCCGAATTGGACATCGTTTTAACATCTTCAAGACGTCCATTTTAGAGCCTAAGACGTCCAGTCCTAAAATGGACGTAAAATGGCCGTCTTTAAGACGTGCTTATTGGGAAAGGATATTATAATACAACGCCAAGATAAATAATAAATAAATTACGAATCTCTCCGCCTCGTCGATGAAACGTTTCTCCGTAAATCCCAATTGTTTAAAACCGACCCGCATAAAATTAATACCAAGCACAGCAGCCAGGAAATTAATTTATATATCGCGAAAACAGATACAGGTTTGCGTTTCGCTGAAACTACATCCTCCGAGAACGATCGTGCAAGAAGCAAGAACTCCGCGCCAGCTCTTCCGCGGTTGCGTAAGAGCATCTCCTGGCGTGGCTTCATCCTCGCCGCATCTTTCACTTATTACTCGTCGCAACTCGAACGGATTCCCGGATAAGTTGCGGACGCGAGATGTCGGCGAGGCTGGAGATCGGTCGATCCCGGGTACAATCGATCGTAAAGCCCTGCTACCGGCAGCCAGCAAGGGTTGTAACTTTCATGGACGCTCTTCAAAGCAGTCGCCGGCGAAGTACGCTCGAATCTCGGGATATCCCGTATAGCTCGCGGCAGGAATATAACCAGAAAAATCCTGGCCCCGATCCTTCGATACCGGAATCCATCTTTCGCGGCAATCCCGCAGCTTCTTCCGCTCCTGAGGGAGCGGCCGCGGGAACGAGAGCCGAAATCGGAAAAGCGGCGGCGAGGGAGAGACCGGCTCTAGATAGAGAGGCGGGAGGAGGAGGGGGGAGGAAGGGATAACGACGGAAACAGGCAGGGCGAATCGAAAGAAGCAGGAAAAGGCATAAGCCGAGGGTGAGAACGGCATAAATGTCGCAGTGCAGGTCCCAGGAAGAGCTCCGGGGCTAACCTGGAATTGCTCGATCTTTATCTGTTCAGCTTTCCTGCGGATTTCCCGCGGAGAGGAGAGATGGCTGCGCGAGCGGGCTCGCGTGCTCGCGAAATTCCGCGACGGTTTTTCCTCCGCGGAGACCGGGTAATAAACGATGAAAAGGAACGGGCGATATCCGTGTTTAGAGGCTCCACTCGCGGCGGCAAAAACGATTACACGGCCCGCGAGCGCGGAGAGCGCCGCGGGGATGCCCTTTGCCCTCTTGCTCCCGCCCTCGGCCCGCCGGAAGATCCTCTCGTTTCCGAGAAAATTTTCAAGCCAGTCAAGAGAGGAGAGAGACAGCTCTCTCTTTTGCTCTCTCTCTCTATCTCTCTCTCTCTCTCACTCACTCTCTGCTTGCACGCGATACTCTCCAAAAAAGAGTCACGGAAGAAATTGGCCCCGACCGAGGAACCGTCCGCTTTGAGCAAGGTATTTTCATCAGAGGAGATTGGTTCCCAAGAGTTCCTAGATTGCGTCCGTTCACTGGATTTTCCCTCGTAACCGGCGACCTTCCGCCGCGCCCCTGCCACGCCGACCCACCTTTTTATCGGTCATTTCCCTTTCTTTCATATCGCTGGACCTCCCCTTCTATCGCCGATGATACTCGCCGCCGATACCCTACAGGCCCTACACTCTCTCTTAACCCCCACTTAACCCCCTCTCACTCTCTCTAACCCCCTCTCTCTCTCACACTCTCTCTTACTTCCTCTCTCTCTCTTTCTTTCTCTCTTTCTTTCTCTCTCTCACTCTCTCTTACTTCCTCTCTCTCTCTTTCTCTCTCTCTCTCTTTCTTTCTCTCTCTCTTTCTCTCACTCTTTCTCACTCTCTCTTACTTCCTCTCTCTCTTTCTCTCTCTCTCTTCCTTTCTCTCTCTCTTTCTCTTTCTCTCTTACTCTCTCTTACTCTCTCTCTCTCTCTCTTTCTCTCTCTCTCTCTCACTCTCTGTCTCCATCTCGCTTCCTCCCTCTTTTCCTCTGTTTCTCGTCTCGATTCTTGCTCCGGTCGAACGACTCGGGAACTTTGTTGGCCGGACTGGATCCAGTTTCCATTTCCCTTTGCCCTACGGGCTTATTTTCGACGCAACGAAAGGAGCGATCTCCCCAGAAGAGGAAGTGCGGCGTATCAGCTTTTGTTTCAGCAAATCGAGGTCCGCTCTTCCGCCACGCCGATGGCCGGCCGAGAATTCAGTGACCTCGCTCGCTGTCCGAGCGATCGAAACTAATGAGTTTCTA
>CM052162.1:20312183-20324162 GCA_028455555.1 Augochlorella aurata | reverse complement strand
AAGGTAGACAGAGCGCCAACAGGTTCATGAACGCAGCCCGGCAGCATCGTCGGACGAGCTGCTTTAGTATCCGGCCACGGGTAGCAGATGTACTTTCCTATTCCCTCTGTGGAATCGCCGGAGATCCGCGTGGGCTTAACGAAGCTTTAAGAAAACAAAAGGGGGTCTATACAAATTAAGATCGAAAAGCGATTACCCGGGATCCCATTTATTTAATTCGGTTCGGGTAACGAAGTTCCCGGGCCCGAGCGTAGTTCGGTTTTGCGCCCGGTATCTAAATTATGCGAGCGCACGAGCGCGGCGAGGGGCTCCTTCGAATTAACAGGGATTTCTTTCGACCAACCTAATTATACACGCTCGCCCCTATCGCGGGGAATCTTTAGCGTTCCGGGCGTTTCCGCATTAAGCGACGCGGACGGAGGAAAGCCTCGATTAAAACGAGCGAAACAGGGAGCCTCGGAGAGCGCGGCGAATGTGTTTCGACTGTTCAGAGGAGGACGATCGGTTTTTAGATGACGCGGAGGAATGCTCCGCTGCTTTACACGGGGGCCACGGGTCGAGGGATCTGCCGGCAAATTTGTTCGGCAACTAAGGGGTGGGGTGGGGCGAAGGGGCGGAGGCGGCGACGTCGTCTACTTGGAATAATTCGCGTAGTTAGCGGCCGGCAGTTTATCACGCCGCGTTGTCGGCACACGCATAGTTCAGCGAGCCGAAACCAAGATCGCTGCGAAGTAAGCGCTCCTCGTCTACAAACGGCGCCGATGTCCCGTAAACCGAGTCGCAAGCCATTCACGCGAATGATTAATAACCTCGACACCTAGCTGACCCACTCTTCGCCGCATTCAGCTTTACGAGCCGCTTTTTCCGGCGCGAGTGTCTTTGCCGTGCTAGTTGAGCTGAATCTTGTTCGTTTAGGGTAGCCAATTACTGTGCTCTGTTAGCAGCTTTTAGGAATTTTCTGTACTAAACAGGACTTTAGCAATTTAAACGATATTTCTTAAGGGTTTAGAGATCGTTTGTTTGAAAAGTTTCTTTTGTTGATAGTAATGGAGCCAATTACTGTGTGTCTGTTATTTATAAAAATCAGTTACCGAGCCTCAATAAATGTCTATAATACAAATACTAATATAATACTAATTTAATATTATAAATTTAATATAATACTAATTATAGTACTAATTTAATACTACTTAACATACTATTATAGATTTTATATTTTATAACAAAAATTTAATATAATAGTAAGACATTTAAAAGTTTATATTAGAGATGACTGTTTTAACAATATTTCTTCTTCAAACAATTTCAGGTAAACAATAACTGATAATAACAAAAAAAAAGAAAACATATTGCTAAGGTCAAAATGGGAGATCTCTCCGGCAGGTCATGCAACGATTTACTTTTTACAGTAGGAGATCTCCTCCTTTGATTGGCTCAGCATCAAGAATACGATAGGGATGATTTTAGATTTGAGGTTATGTAGTCCTATCCCGTGAAAAATGGCACAGTAACTAATGCATCGAGCGAAAAACTGATTCAGTCGCTGTGCACGGTAAATAAACTACTGTAATTGAAATTAAAAATAAAACTTTAAATAAATAATCACTCTTCTATTTTTCCGTAATCTTAATACGTTTTGCCAATATAATTAACATTGTTATACTTACGATTATATTGTTATACTACCTAGAACGATTTATTTCGCTCAATATTGATTTCTGTTCGTTTAGTATCTTTTCAAGCTTTACAGAAAATTTCGGTAATAGTTATAAATAAAATGAAAATAGTACGATATAAAATAATATGATATGAAATAATAATAATATTAAATTAAATGATATATGATATTTGAATAATATAAAATAAAATTAAGATAAAATTATACGTATTCAATTTTTATTTAAATTGAGAAGTTGGTATACTATTATTATGCTTATAGTAGGGCGGGAGAAAGAAGGGGCCGGCGTGACAATTGTGGCGTTATGGTTGGGCGTGGTTCAGAAACGCTAGGGGAGCGCAGCTCCAAACGAAAGAAGGGCAGCGTCCTTTCACAGCATAGAAAAATAATAGACTGCATTTCTTGTAGCTTGTTAAACAACGCGGAAGATTCGGAACGCGGAGTAGTGTCTCAGCGAAATGAAATTAGCTGTTTGTTCCTTTCGCACTCGGAAAGGAGGAAAAGAACTACACTGAGGAGCATAACTATAGCATTACCCCCATTTTTTAATATTATGGACTTTGAGATGGGAATACAAAAACGTTGTTTATGTGAGGTGAAAGGGTATAATGAATAATAAAGGATAATAAAGTTTTATTATAATTTTCTGTTAATACAAATTCATGTAAACTGATATTTTTATCGTCGCACAACTATAGTACCACATTATTAAAGATGCAATTACATGTGTTAATAATTTTTAGGTCTACCTATTTTTATTACGATTGATGAAAAATGCGATTTGACATACTCTCAATGAGCTTTCGAAGAGTTTGCTCGCGGATATCGTTACTGGCCGCAATTATCGCATTTTTTAATTTTGCAACGACTTGAAACCGTCGATTTTCTGTATAAACGTTACGATTATGCTCCAGACATTTTCCATTGATCAGCAGAATGCACTGGCTATTTGATAACGTTAATCCCGTTTGTCTGAAGCCACGCCATTGTTCCGCGACTCTTGCGACGCGTTATCTTGTCGGAGCATCCCTTCCCCAGTGTTATTTTCGCTAATAAACGACAATAAATTATTTCGCAGCATTGAACGTACCGAACTCGGCACAGTAACCATACTGCTATAGTAATGCAACAACTGAAAATCGGAACTCCGACTGTTTTATGTCTTACTTCGGAGCAACATCATGGATATTTACGCTACACTTATTATTCATCGTGCCCTCCCACCTCGCATAATCGACTTTTTCGCGACCCCATCTAAAAGTCCGAAATCCTCAAAAATGAGGGTGGTGCTATAGTTATTCTCCTGAGCGTAGCCTCGGTCTAGTTGGCGAATTCTAGTAGTTACGGATCCGCTGCGTACCCGCTGCGGATCTGCTGCGGCTGGAAGGATTGGTTGCGCCTCGTGGTCTCGTCGAAGCCGAGGCGAGAGAAGGCCGTGTCGCGGCTGAGCCGACATCGAGACCAGCGGGAAGAGAGACGGGGAACGCCGGAGAGACAGCGAAGACTTGGATGGAGCCGAGTAGATTAGACGGTGGAATTAGAATTTCAAAAATCCACGGGGAACTTTCGGCGTTAACTCGAGTAAAAGTCGGTCGACGGAAGACGGAGGAGGGAGCCGCGCATAGAAATGGACCAGGCTGGACAAACCCCGTCGTTAAGTTTTCCCTTAATTAACCTCTGTCTCCCTTTTGCTTCTTGTCTCTCCGCTCCGTCTCCCTCCGCTTCGTCCCCCGTCTCATCCTCCGACTCATCCCGCATCCCGCGTTCCATCCTCCGTCTTCTTCCTCGGCCTCTTGCACCTTCGCCCTTCCTTCCTCGCCCGCGTCCTCTCCGTCGATCCTCTCTCCGCTATTCGTTCTCTGCGCTAACCCTCCGCCACCCCTCTCCCAGCCCGTCCGGTCTCCCTCGTTCCATCCCATCCAACTATATTTCACCGCGCGCCGCGCCGTCTTCCGGTTGCATTAGCGTTTCCTCTGGAAAATCTCTGTTCCCGTTCGCGGCGCGGAAAATCGTCCCGACGTTTTTTCCGAATCGATACGTCTTCCGGCCGTGGGATTAATCAGCCTCCGCCGCCGACGATTCTAATCGGGGACACGCCAAAGGAAGTAATTAGCATCGACGAACGGTATTGGGCGGCTCGCGAGGGCCGCGAAACAATCCGCCGCGGAGATCAGTCGGCGACGCGTTGCCGACCATGGAAGGTGGGTGGGGCTCGAACTCTGGAGCGCTGGAGGGGTTGCTCGACCTTCCGGGGGTTTTAAATAACAGTAGTTTGTTACGGAGCAGGGTTTTTCTTGTTGATAGCCGATCGTTCAGTTTTGAGACATTAATGTTCGTTGTATCGAGGTTCATAATTATTATAAAGACGACGGGATATTATTTTAATGTTTATTCTTATTGGAACGATGTATTTGTTAATCAGAGATGGGCATTGTTCGAGTAAAATTTCATTCGAGAAATATTCCGAATATATTCTCGAATAAGAATAAGATTTTATTTGCTATTTGTTATTTGAACAATAATATCAAATAAACTGTTCGAGTAAATTCCTCAAATAAAATTCTATTTAAATAATATATCGGATAAATTCCTCGAATAAAATTCTATTCCAATAATTTTATTCGATTAATGTTTCGAATAAGAATAAGATATGCTATTCGTTATTCGAATAATAATATCAAATAAACTGTTTGAGTAAATTCCTCAAATAAAATTTTATTCAAATAATATATCGGATAAATTCCTCGAATAAAATTCTATTCCAATAATACATTAAATAAATTCTTGGAAATTGTGTTTAAAAAATATTTCGAATAAATTTCGCGAATAAAATTGTGCTCGTTATTCGAATAACGCCTAATTCTGTCTTCGACAACGTATAACGAACCGCTTGCCCTGCGATTTCTTTCCCAACAGCGCCGTGTCGCGAGCAAATAACCATAAGCATTCAATTGTTTAACTGCGACTCTTAGGCCGGCGTCGCACTAGCGTGGCGTAACGCGGCGCGTAAAATTAAACGTTGCTTGAAACAAGACGCATGCTGCGTGGCGCTTGATGTATTGTAGTACGTAACGCGCACGCAACGTGGTACAAAACGTTTAATGCAACGCAACGCGAAGCTGCACGCGCGTAAAATGCGCGCTCGTCCGGCAGCGGCCTTAAGGCCCGCGACGTGCCCGGTTTTAAGAGCGATCGTTCGCGGCAAACAGCGCGGAAAAATTCGCCGGATCGATAGCGAGAAACCGAGGGCAGCAGCAACCATCCGGCGGTCTCGCGAACTCAGATTTTCGATTTTGGCGAGCACGTGGATCGATCGTTCCGCGCGGCGACGTTTCGTTAAACAACTCGTCTTTCTGCGAACGAGCAGCAATTTCTCTTGAAAAGCGTTGAGCTGCAATTTTTTCCGGGCTTTTACCCGACGCACACGCTCCCCCGCGCACACATACCGGAACGGGGGTGGTTTGTCTCGAGGTCGGCAACCCTTTTCCCAGCCAGGGGCTGGCGTAGGGTTATGTTCTACGCGTCGACTAATGGGGAAAAATAGTAAGAGAGAAGTCGCTGGGGAAAAAAGTGGGCAACGAGGCGGCGAGGGAGTAAGCGAGAGGGAAAGGGAGAGAGAAAGACGGGCGGAGAAAGCGAGGGAGAAAGGGGGAGAGGGACAGCGCACCTGGGAAAAAGTTGGCTGCGCTCTATTGGCCACCGGATAGCTGTACATAATCGAGCCTCTCTGTGGCGAGGATAATTAACCCCATGCGCGCCCCATGGCAAGCACTGTCCTTTCACGAGCCGTATAAATTGAATCGCGAGTACTTCTCCCGGTTCTATGCCCGGGTTCTTCTTCCCGCTTTTCACCTGGCTCTCGATAATCCGGCTCAGGGGCCCGCGGAATTGCTAATGCTCCGGCTCGTGCTCCGGGAGACCGGGCGTGATACGCCGCCGAGGAAATCGAGTTAAACCGGCGATTATACGCGCGTTCGCATTCTTTCGGCCGGGCAAAAACGCCATTCCCGGCCCCGGAATACCGAGAAGAATGGAAACGGGGACGGGCGCCGGCCGGACGGCCACCAGAGACGAAAAGTCGCGCCTAGCGCGATGACAATGGATTGGAAATTTTCGTCGGAGATGGGCCGGGGTGGCGAGGGGCCGGGCTAGGAAACCGCACCAGCCGCCGAGAATAGCCGGTGAAATGAGAATGCGGGAAGATGGGCGAACTCGCGCGGAATGCGACGAGAGTAAAAGGCGTGAAAGCTTCGGCTGGCTGCCGGGAACCAGGCCAGGGGCGGGGGTGGAATGGGGCTGGCTGAGGGCTGGCGAACGGGGTCCGAGATCGGAAAAACGGACCGCGGAGTCGCGCGAATTTATGAGCCGCATAAATCCGCGCCCCGCGGCTCCCAGCGCCCATCCACGATTTTCGGAAGCCTCGAACGCCCTCCGCGGATCTCCTACCCCCGCGCCGAAATTACAAGAACGCTGGCATCGCGATAGAATACTGTCCATTCCTCCTCTAGAAATGCATGCTCTACTCGATTTTCATGGCCTCGCACTCGGGTCGCAACACTGAAAACTTGATTAATTTATTCATAATATACTTCTGTTATTTATAGAATTGTTTCTGTAAGTTACATCATTTTATGAAATTTTTGGAATTGAATCAGGTTGTCTAATTTTATGCGGTCAATAATAATTTTACATTGTCAGCCTAATTTTATATTGTCAGTTTAATTTTATATGATCAACAATCACTTTGTATTATCAATATAATTTTACATAGTCACTGGTAATTGTATATCGTCAGACCAGTTTTATATAGTCCATAATAATTGTGAACAGCCGGACTAATTTTACATAGTCTCTAATAATTGTTCTCTTTAATTTAATGTAGTCAATAACAATTGTACGTTGTCAGTCTAACATTATATAATCAACAATAACTTCCTATTGTCAAGGTTATGTCAATAATAACTTCCTATTTTCAGTCTAATTTCACATAGTCACTAATAATTGTATATTGTCAGTCCAGTTTTATATGATCACTAATCATTTCATGTAGTCAATCCAATTAATATATATAATCAATAATAACTTTATATTACCAGTCTAATCCTACATAGTCACTAACAATTTAAAACAGTAAATAATACCTCTATACTGTCAATTTAATTGTACACAGTCACTAATAATTTTATATTATCAATCTAATTTGATACAGTCGCGCAACAGTGGATCATCCCTCCAGATAAAGGAGTGCAGTGTTCCACTGATCCAAACGTTTCGATTAATCAGAATCAAGTCGTCAACAAAGCGAGTTCGTAAATTGATACCGTAGAGAATGATGTATACGTTAGGAATGCGAGGAAGTTGTGTAGAAATCGTGAGAAGGCATATCCGTGGCAGCCGGTGCAAGAAGCACCGGAGAAGACCGTATATTACGCGGATCATCCATTAAGAGAGCTGCTGGGTGCAGCAATGAAAGGACGGACATCTTAAATCCTAGGAAATGTACACATCGCAATCTCCGCTGAAAAGATTAAAGGGGCGGAGTAGCCGTGCCGCGGCGTGCGTGCGTGCGCGCGGAGCTACGGAAAATTACAAAGCACTTTACGATCTGCTCGAGGGAGAGCGGGCCAGCCGAGGCGGGAATACGATTTTCGCGATCTAAATAATTACCCAATTTCGCGCGCCGCGCCGCGGAAAGCCAGTTGTGTTACGGATTCGCTGAAAAATAAGATTTGCTTTTCGAACACGGCTCAACTTTCGGATGCGAGCTTCCCCGACGAGCCGCTGTACGAATGCAACACCTTCGCCGACGAACAGAGAAAGATTGGGCGCAATCCGAGCCTTTATTTACGCTATTCTCAACGAAAGAGACGAAAAATTTTAACACGTTCGTCGCCAACAATCGACCACCAAAATTTTCACAAAATTAAAGCAACTTAATGAATTAAAGCAAAGGGCCTAGCCGATTAAGATGGTCAAAACTGACCTTAGCGATTTTTCAATGAGTCATACACCGTTCGATAGCTGACCAAAAAAACTCATCTGTGCAAAATTTTAACCCTGTAACTTGTCCGTGAGGGTAGTTACAGAGTAAATTAGATTTCGCGGTTTTCCGGCATTTTCCCTCCTTTAACGGCTTCCTAAAATTTTGAAAAAATATAGCTTTTTTTGAATATCAAGCCGCATGTTATAGAATTTTTTCAGATTTTTCGGTTGCAAACTGTGATTCTCAAAAATGAAAAACCAAAAAAAAAATCGCAAAAATTGAAGATTTCTCGAAAACTAAAATACTTGCTATTTTTATATTAAAAATTAAAGTTGAAATTGATCATAGGGGATGGCATTAGAACTCTTTTGCATTTGGAACATCCTAGTCAAATTCAGTTTGTTCGGATATATTATAATGAAAATGAATTTTCAAAATTGTTTAAAAACTAGTGTCACCCATATTTGGATGGCGTGGCGCTGAACGTGTTAATGGAAGTATTATCTTGAACTGAATCTCCAATCATTTCTGGAACGATTGTAAAATTAATTTGGCAAAAATACGTATTAAAAATATTTACAGCAACAAAAATTTATTGCTATTTCTTGCCGCAAAATCTCATCAGAAATTGAGTGCGACGCTCTTGTAATAAATATAATAAATATAACCTTGTAAAACGCAGTATATCTTTGTTCCACGTGCGATAACTTCAATAAGTGCTGGTAAATTAAGGCGGAGATTCCTTGGAACAATGATTTCAGTTCCTTGCGGATAGGGGATGCGACGCAAGGCGTTCGGATCGTGACCGGGGCGCGGCCGGTATCGACTCGGTTGTACGCCATGATCGTTCGCGGATTAAGCGCGACGATATTTTTGCCGGGAATATTCGTTCTCGGCCCGGGGACTCGGATAAGCCAACCTGGATATTCCTCTTGCTTTTTCGTTATTTTGGAAGTGCGCTGCATACGTCCGGAGAGCGTGCTCGATGGTTTATCAGCGGGGTAACGCCGCGCCGGGTCACACCTACGTTTATATCCCACTTCCTGCCTCCCACCTGCGCTATCGCTCTGTTTAGTCGATTCATCGTTCGCTCTGGGAAAAAAGCTTGCGCCCTCCGCGAATCGTTCCGATATTTTTTCGACCGGCCGGAAACGCGGCGCCGCGCCGCGCCGTTTCGGGACGCAACAGCGTCCGTAAAAGCGGCCCTCGCGAGCTCGGACGCGCGGCGAAACGGCGTCGAAACGGCGTCGGTTTTCACGCGGCCCGCAGCGAAAACGCCGACGGAGGAGCCGTTCGCCGTTACGTCGAGCCTCGAATGGCGCAGTTAGGCGGCACGCGGCCGGCCGCAACGGCGGCCAACGTCCGCGGGAAAATAAAAAAATATATCGTGTCGTATCGGCGAACGAGCCCGCTACAATGCAGTCGGTCGTCGAACGGCCTCGCGCGATCGCTCGTACGCCGCACAAAAAATTGCTCTAAGCGGATATGGAAGCGATCGTTCGCTTCTATTGAGTCGCCGCGGAAAACGACGCGCGAGCCGATCGATTCGAAACTACGTTACGACTGCTTCGTCGATGGAAACGATCGGTGCTTTGCAATAAGCGTTTCTCCTTCGGCTTCGAGACGAAAGGACGGCGTTACGGTCTTCGAGCAGCGTAGGATCGGTTTGAAAGAGACTTTGGGAAGCTCTCTTTAATGTTTTGTTTCTCCGCTTGCTTGGACTGGGTAAACGCGTGCAGTGTTATGAGCGAGGGAGTCGCATCAGGTTACACTGCGATAGTTTTGTGAATGTAAACAGCGCGTGCGACCTCCAAACTGAATGCATTGGAGGACTGTTGACGTTGAACGGCTGCGTGAACTTCATTGAGCGAAGGCTTTCGCTCGCTTGTTCTTGGCGTATCTTAGGATTAATTAACACGTTCTATGCCGAGCTGTTTTTATTCGAGTTTTGTTCGATATTTGACGTACTCGTTATTTGATATTTTTTTAGAACTTGGTATATTGTATGCAATTATTAATTATTGTATATATAACGGTGAAACAAGCTTGTTAGGTTCCATTCTTGTGGTGGAAATTAATTCTTCGGTTCTAAATTTGGTATAAACTATTTTTTTAGCAAATTTAATGAACGTGTGAACATTATATGTTACATACAATTATTAATTATTCTATACGTAACGGTGAAAGAAACTTGTTAAGTCCCATTCTTGTGGTGAAAATTAATTCTTCGGTTCTAAATTTGGTATAAACTATTTGTTTAGCAAATTTAATGAACGTGTGAACATATAGCATTGGTATATAATATGTGTTAATGTAGTAGTCTTCTTAAAATATATTATATACATATCTGTCTATCAATAAGTGTCATTTAAATTGGCTGGTAAACGCTTTTCTTTATGAAGAATGCGTCAGAATTTATCTTCTGTTTTTCTTTTTTACCTAAGATGCGTTAGAGGAAAACAAAATTTTTTACAAATTTTATCAAGATCATTTTGGAGGATATTTTAATTCTTTTAAATAGAATGCTGTATATTTGTTTCACTATAATGTAAAGAAAAGTATTCAGAATACTATTTAGAAATGACTTTGAAGTGACCTTCCAAATCGTTAAGAGAACATCTTTTGTGCAACAGATGACGATAGTCTTTTCTGACTTTTTATTTACCTTGTCTATAAAATCTGTTCAAAATTTCTTCCTCCGACTGCTATACATTGGCGTAGTCTTTTCGGAAACGATCTTTTCAACGGCGATAACATCTGAGGCGATTCGACTATTATTTAGCAGTAGAAGAAAGAAATTTTAAACTCATTCTATAAACGATAAAAATAAAAGAACAGAAAAACCATCCTCACCTGTTGCACTAAAACTTTACATTTTACGACTTGCAAGGTCACTTCAAAGTCACTTCTAAGTACCATTTCAATTCATTCTTCTATGCTCTTTCATTGCAGCAAAAGAAAAATGCAGCATTCCATTTAAAAGAATTGGAACAACCTTCAAATAACCTTGAAAAATATAATAAAACAATTTCTCTTACCTTAACGCATCTTACGTAAAAAATAAAATATGAAAAATACATCTCACATTCTTTTAACAACGTCAACTATTTACCTGTTATTTCACACGATGTACATTGATTTACACCCTGTAGATAAGACCTAAGACTCTGTAGCTACAAAAAATCGTGTCGAAATACCGGTGAAAAAGCCTCGTAGACCCAGAGGATTTCCCATCGAAACTAGCAATCCTCCAGCGACAGATTGGGAGAGATGAAGGGACCTCGAAACAAATTTTTGGCGCAGCTAACCGCCGCGGAGTTAAAAGGTATCGAATAGCGAACGGTCTCCGTATGTAACTACATTTACGTGTAAATGCTAGAGTGTAATTTAGAAGATTGCGATCGACCGCGCGACAGAATTTTCGTTGACGTCGAGCGGTCGTGGATTGAAGGGGGGACACCATAAATCTTTGTGAATACTTTACGCGGCTTGGGAGCGGTGCGGAGCGGTCTGAAGCGGTTCGGAGCGGTGCGGAGCGGTGCGGAGCAGTGCGGAGCGGAGCAAAGAGCAACGGGACGAGCGAGAAATTTGATCGCGGTCACGGGAAAGGGTCCTCGATGGAGTCGGTGGAATTGAATTTACGGAAACTCGGCCCGCTTGATTAAGCTGCTTCGCGACCGGCTCGTCGATATCCCTACGATTTTCGAGGGGCTACCGAACCGCTGGACCCGTGTCGTTAACCTCGTGATACTAACGCGACTCGCATGTAAAGCCGGATCCATTTATATCGAATTCTCTGCGCAAAAAAAAACGAAAGAGAGGGGAGAGAGAGAGAGAGAAAAAAAGGAGGACTCTGACCAAACGCTCCGGGCAGCGTCACGAATTCCGAAAGCCAACTGACCGATCGCGTTCACGTTACATCCTTTGATTTTATCTCGCAACGATTCCAGATGCAATTCTCGCCTCGCGCGTATGCAATAATTACAATATCTCGTTTTTGCTGCACCTCGGACGTTGATCAAATATTTCCGAGCCGCGTAAAGAGAAGCGTTTGCGGTGTCAAACGTCAATTTTTACAACGGAAAAAAGAAGGTTTTTAGGATTCTCGTCGCTTTTTATTCTGGTTTATCGTCGCGTCACTGCTATTGTTATTGGAGACTTGCATTATGTTTTTTCTATTATTTTTCTATTGTTTTTTATAGTATATCCTGGTTATGTCAAAGTTGTCCTTCGGCGAATCAGTGAATCAAGTATTATATTTATATATAAGTTGATTCACTGATTCGCCGAAGGACAACTTTTATTATATTTATATATA
>CM052162.1:20300194-20312083 GCA_028455555.1 Augochlorella aurata | reverse complement strand
CAGAAGTGTTGTTTATATAAACATTTACCGCAATACGGTGTATTTAATACGATAAGTACAATAAACATAGCTATGCACGCTGATATAATAATTATATAAATCTGCCCTTCAATTTTAACCCTTTGCCTTATAATGTCGTATCGGACTCGTTACGAAGACTTGGAACATAATCTACTGTCATTCATTAATATTTTAATCATTAATATTTGAACATTGAAGATTGCCGTATAGTAAATATAAATTTTCTGTCTGTCGTAGGAATTTATTAGTGACAAACAAATACTGTTAAATAAATCCTATTCCTATACGGTTTAACCCTTTGCAGTCTACTCTCAGGCACCAAAGCTATTTATTTATCTTGTTTATTTCTACATAAAATTAAAACATATTACATGTACTTAAACTTTGAAAATAAATAATAATAAATTTTGTTTCTCCCTAATCTATTATGTATCACTGTCCGCTCAACGAAAATTAATTCCCACCAGCAAGACACCTACGTACACACTTAACACTACCGCAAAGGGTTAAGCAACTATTTACCAACGACGAAGAATCGTTGAAGAAAATCGGAGAATTGTGTCGCCGCGTGTAAACGACGTTTCAGCCACGGTGATAAAAGTGAGACACGTGCAGCAGAACGTTTCACGCTGAATTCCTGTTTGGACAGTATATCGACAACTGTATGGAGTCACGCGGAGCCGTCAAAGGGTTCGGCTCACAGCGTAGACAGGATCGTGCCATTCGGAGTGTCCCGAAGATTTCCGAAGCGCGCAAACTTGTTCTCGGATTCGAAAGATCTGAAAATAGCTGCGCCGTGTTCGGGAAATGTAGTTTTCTGGAGCGGCGCGCGCGGGTTCGCGCGTTTCCGGCGGATCCGGCGGCGGGCTCGCAAACGAGCCGCTTGGCGTTTCGGTAATTAGCCGAGTTAAAGGAAATTTCCATAACAATGTAAGAATTATGACGTTAAATCGGGCGGGCCGTAACTCTGCTAGATGACCGGACGTCGGTGCGCGAGAATATCGCCGGTAACGAACGCTTTGAATTATTATAACGATCGTCAGGCCGATCGGCCGAATCTATTTAACGGGTAATCCCTCACATCCGCGGGCCCGTAATTCGTATCAAAACAAATCGAACGCGCATTGTAACGTGTCACCGCGATATTTGCTTCGCCGGCAACGAGCCCCGGCGCCCCCTCCGCCCCTGGCCGGCGCTCGGGACGCTATTAAATCGCGCGACGAGTCTCGAAATAATTCCGCGAGAACGGCGACACGGTTATATTCCATCGTTGTGTGACGGGACATTTTTCGACGTCGAATATCCGCGAGAATTACAAGTCGTTTTAATCGGCCCGCTGCAGCGCCGCTGTCCCGCTGAAGCAACGCCGCACCAACGTTGATCTTCCTCGACGTTTCGACCTTATCGTCGACGCATTGGCAGTCACTAACGAGGATCTTCGTTCAGTCGACTCTGCCACGATATACACGCGGCGTTCGTTTGACAACTTGAAAGCCGAATAAGCGAAATAAATATTGTCTGCGTTATTGCCAGACGTTGGGGCACGATATTCCTGTCTTATTTAATCATTTCAATAAGATCGAATCGATATATCAATATTCTTTTATTAACCTTTTTACTGTTTTAAATTATTTTATTTCTACCATCAATACAAGAAATCCTCAATTTGTGACTGAATTCAATATATAATAATATAAGATATATATAAGATATATAATATATTATATAATATATAATATATAAAATATATAATATATTTACTAATTAACGATTACAGATTGCTAAGTGATTACTGATTTGTTCTAGTAACGATTAATTAATGAACGGTTGCGATCACTATGATAACTTTTCAATTACAAAATGAATTATAAAATAATCGTTAACGTGCACTTCGACTGCATGTCGAGTGTCAAGCACCTGTTAAGCTCGGATAAACTGCAGCATATCGCGGCTAGTTCGGATTAGAGCAGTCAAAGGTTTCCCACCTATTTCGGAAAAGCTCCGCCGAATCGCCGTAACAAAAATATCAGCGGAAATAGATTTTCGAGCGCAAAGACCCGCCCCAACACGGCAGCGGTCCCTTGTTAGGGAAATCAAATCCACCTCGCCGCAGGCCTGCGAGTCTAATCGGATCGAAGAGGGTCCCGGCAAACCGTCTGCGTCGTTACGGCTCTCGAGTGGCTCCCGAAGAACAGACGAAACTTCGACGAGGCCGCTGGAAAAGCATCGTCGAAGCGTAAAGTAGTTCGGCGCTGCCGAAGAGGGAGAAAGTGCTCTTCCTTTCTCCCCGGTGTAATCTTTCTCGTTATTTTTATCGGTCTCCCGACAAAGTCGTCAGTGGAATTCGGGGCACGGCGGTCGTTGGGCCGCGTCGGCAAGCCGGCGCTCGGGTTTTCATAGAAAACTAACGCGGCGATCGACTCCTCTCCGGCGCCGCGAGGAAAGAGAGCGTGAGAGGATCCTCGCGTCGACGCAGCGGCTGACAAGGAGCATGAACGATGGGCCGACGACGTTTCTCCGGGACGAATTTGAAAATGGAATTTGACATTTTTATCGAAATCCAAGGACCGAGGCGGCGGCGCGTCTTGTCGGCGCGCGACACGAGTCGCGCGAGCGCGCATCCGGTGATCCGTCAAGGAGGATATTCTACGAAAGGTTTAATAGTATCTACGAGTGATGGATTTTAATCCGAGGCGCACGGCCTTCCAGCGGACGTAATCCATTAGGACTTAATTCTTCCCGAGTGCCGCCTAGTTCGTTCATTCCGCCCCGCTCGTCCCGCACCCGTCTCGTCGCGTCGGTTCGTTCGTCAAACGCCGCGGAAAACCAGTTAAAAAGCCCGGAAATTTGGAATTTGCCTGTCGACCGGTTTTCGGGAAATTTCAACGTCGACGACCGTCAGCCAGAAATCAGCCGGCCGACAATTCGTCCCGTCGCGTCGCGTCTCGTTGCCGGCCCAAAATAATTATTAATCCGAGGAGGGAGCGACTAACAATTCTACAATGCCGTTTCGTAAAGCTCGTTAGACAATGTGGTAATCCAACGGCCTGATCGGAATATAGAAATTCCCGTCCCGTGTAGGAGCCGCGGGAAATTATAATTATATCTGATTAGAATACACTTCGCCGATTTCGATGCGGACATTGCGAGCTTAACGTTAACATTGTCTGGTTAATGAATAAGCTTCATTTATTACTGTGTGGTGGGATTGCAATACGTTATTGATATTATTCGATATAAAATGCATTGATTTTATGGTATAATTTTAGGGTAATTGTAAACTAAATGTTTCATTCGTAAGTTTATTCTTTTTTTAAATTGTGTAGCTTTTGTTTCTAAAATTTTCTACGGAGACGTGTTGTTTTCGAGATATTTAAGAAAATGAAATCAAAATATCTGGAAAACGAAGGCCGACTTTTAAAAATCCTATTAACTTCTTTCAATGTCAGCTGCGTACTGTAATTATATGGTAAATGTATTTTATACTTTACAAGATAACAAAATAAATCAAATAGAAAATTGTAAAAGAATTACAAGAATTTAAGAATACTGTTACGTTATTTCCAACTTATTACAATTAACACATTTCCGTTTAACTTACGTTTCTTGCAATTATCTTGCACAATTTTTATTTTCTATAAAGATCAGCAGTCTATTAATAACATCTACTGAGGGGTTAATTAAAATAATTTAAATTCTTGCTTAGTATGATCATAATTAAAAAAATAAACAAGTTTCACTTCACTCTTAAATAAAGAAGAAAACAGGAATAAACTTATCGCAAGATGGACGACTTTGAAAACCGGAAACCCATCAACCCCTACGGAACTCAGCGTCGAAATTTTATTCTAAACAGTTCCCCCGGAAAGAATCGTTCCTCGAATTGGATCAGTATATCGCTATATTTCCCGGAGCATCGGAATTGCAAAATTTCGGTTCCTCGAGGCGATTTCGATGACGAACCTGGCTCGCCGGAATTAGGTTTGCCGCTCGAGGCGCAATCGCGTCGATTAAACGTATCGGCGACGCAGAGTTATTCGTCCGGCGCATGCCAAACGTCGACCGTCATAAATTCCAGACGACGAAGCCAAAGGATGACGCGAGGCTTCTGCTCGCGAGTCGTCCTCGCAACAACTGCTGGCCGTAAAAATTTAACAAGCAGCCTGCGCGCGTGGTAGAGGATCCCCGGAGGAAGGAGCCGAGCGAGAGGAAAAGAAGACGATCGAGCGGAAAGAAATCGACTGCGCCGGAACGGACAAAGAGGTCGCTCTCTTCGTCGTCTCGACGTCCTTGTAGTCCCAAAGTTTCGACGTCTCGTCGTCCCGTAGTTTCGTCGTCTCGTCGTCTCGTCGTCTCGTCGCCTCGTCGTCTCGTTGTCTCATAGTCTCGTCGCCTCATATCACCTCGCCTCGCAGTTTCGTAGTCGCGCCTCGTCGCCCTTCGCGTTGTCACAGCCCTCATCGTTACCATCATCGGTGACACGCAGGACGAACCGATCCACCGAGTCGTATTTAGCACTTCCTATACCATAATACACGCCCAAGACGTTCCTCCGCGAGTATACAGGTTATTTCAGGGCATCGACGTTTCCGTAACAAACTGACCGTATTACCGATTCGATACGAGTTGCATCTTGTCACGAATCGATCGCGCTCACGACAGCGAGCCGCTGCAAATAGCCCGACAAAACACCGGGAATAATTTCGGGGACGTTCGGCAATCGAATTGCTGTCGGCAGATTTAATTCGAGATCGGCGCCGATCCGATGATATCGTGTCGACCGAGATATTTCGAGGCGTTTCGAAACTGTCGTCGGCAGCTCGCCGTGAAAGCTCGTCGATAATGAGATTAATCGGATCAAATGAAGTGTGTTGAGAATCGTAAAGTAATAAGAAAGCGCGGCTAAAACTGGAAGCGATCTGCACACTTCACTGTTTCCAAAATTACGTATCGAGGATCGGGAAATTCAGACGCACGTTAATGTTTAAGGGGATGCCGTATTTCCGCGGGAAATTTCAAGAGTTCTCAAGACGCGTCGAACTCGCGGGGGTGGGTTTCACCCTCTTCGAATTATCGTTGGTATAAGAAACGCGTGTCGCGTAGTTTTTTGAGTGATAAGGAAAGAAAATTAACAAGAATTCCAGTTTTTTGCATTTATTGAACTGTGGTGGTATATATTGTGCATGGTGTTTCAAGGTTAACCCCTTGCACTATAATAACGAGTCAGACTCGTGACGATCGTTTCGTATATAATTTAATAAATACGCTGCCAATAATTTCTATTAAATCGAAAGAAAATTTGAATCTTCTGCCATCAAAATTTGATAACAGAAGGAAGAGACGGAAGAGACAATCGGGAAACAAAAATCCTCTCGTTTCGTCGAGGAAATTATTAAAGACGAAGCGCTAATCAACGTAGTTCTGAAAGAAATCATAGTGCCAGGGGTTAAGAAGCTTTAGATATGAATTTAGTGGCGCAAAACGAACAGGTTCTTCTTCTGGAAGCATGCACGGAAATGCTTTCTTCGAGAGATATTTATTGTCAAAGTTGCAGAACTTTGTAATGTGTGCTATTGACATAATTCTGATTTATCGCGTATATTACTGAAGAAAATTGTTGTATTTATTACCAAAGATAAAATGACCACTTCCAGCTAGCTATAAAAGATAACGTGGAAAAGTGCTATTCTTATTGATTTATCAGCACTGAGTAGTAAAACATATAACTGAAGAAAAACAAATTTTATTAAATATCGTCGTAACGTAAAATCTGATCAAAAAACGTTTCATTCAAAAGTTCATCCTCCTTTAAAATCGAGTAACTTCTGTTTCTAACATTTCCCTCGAAAACGTGTCGTTCTCGAAATATTTAATAACTAAATATACAAATTATTAAATTAAACAGACACTTAGTTTTTAAATCAGAATATCTCGAAAACGAAGGCCGATTTTGAAAAATCCTATTAACCTCTTTTAGAATTAACTACGTACTATAACTTTAACCCGCTTTCGTTTCAAAATCGATTGCCACGGTCTCCAGCTCACCCTCGCAAGTCTTAATACTTTAAATGTCGCTTGACAGAAGCATTTGCAGGCATTCTTTCAGAGCAATAAACATATACTATTATACTGACTTATTTTCTAAAGTAAAATTCTAAAATTTGTCTATTCAACCCCCAAACACCCTCTTCATTAAGCGAGAGTATCTCGAAAGCGATGACGTTTCACACGCGGCGTTCTTCGGAACTGTCTCGACCAGATTCGAGGGACGCCAGTGGTTCGACCGATTCGTGGATGAAAAAAACATAGCGACGGATTAATTGGAGCGTGGCGGACGCGAGACGGCCATTTAATCCGCGCGGATTCTTAAATATTTAAAAAAAACGGCGGGGGAAAGGTGAGCCGTTTACGGTGCTGATCAAAGCCGGAGATCAATGGAGCGAAGGTCTTGCGCGCAACAGAGAGCGAGACAGGGAGACGGAGACGAAGAGAGATAGCTGGAGGTCTGCGTGTCGATGAAGAGGATAGAGGCAAGAACCGAGAGAAGAAGCTCCAGAGAGAGAAACGGAGCGAGCGAGCAAGAGAGAGAGAGAGAAAGAGAGAGCGAGAGAGAGAGAGAGAGAGGCAGACGAGGGATAGTCTACTCCAATTTCTACTCGGTCGGGTCTTAAAGCTGGGCTGTCCGACCATGCCGAGTCTCTCACCACTTACGATAATGTTTCTGCTCGTCTGACACCACTCGGCTATTACTATTGGGGAACCATTCCCTTGAAATTTAACACGCCTCCCAGTTGTCTGACTTAATAGTCGCTTCTAGCATGAACGCGCGCCGCAGTATTTCTCTCAATAGGGTCTGGCAATTGACGCGAAGACTTCCATCACGCGAATCTGCCGCTACGTATGGTAATGCCGAGAAATCGAGCGAGCTAATATATTATAACGGTTCGAGCCGAGTTTAACGTTATATCGCTGCGTGCCGACGCGGTTCGACACGGCGCGGAGGAGCGCAGAGTGGAGAGCGGCTCGGCGCGAGCTTGCACGCCATCGCTCCGAAAGCTCCCGTTGCGCCGCGATGGAGAGCCCACTGAATAGAAACGATCGCTTCGAACGACTTCTCCCGGTGCTAATCGCCCCTCTCGCCCTCCCCCGCCCTTTCCGCGTTAACGCGCGCCAAAGAGAAACGCCCCGCGTGTCTCTGAACCTACGATGCCTGGCTGAAATAGTCACGAGCGTTATTTCGGGACCGGGTAATCGCCTCCGTGCCGGCTCGCGGCTCCCACCGGAGACGCGGCCATCTCTCTCTTTCTCTCTCTCTCGCTCTCTCTGCCTTCTCAAAGAAGCAAGAACTCGAGAAAATTGGAGGCACGATTCAGGAAAAAAGAGAGTCTTCTCCGCTCTTCCGGCCCGTCTCGGTCTGCCTCCGCTCTGCTCTGCTCGGCTCCGCTTCTAGCCGCCGCTCACCCTTGCTCGGACAATTTGAATAAGCCTCGCAGCTTCCAGCTCCGGCGAGTTGAAAAGCCAACCGGGATGTTTACCGAACGCCACTTCGTATGCCGGCGATGCAACCGGCGACGTTTTCAGGCGCGTGAGGATTTTCCGGACGCCCGACCACCGACCATCCTAACCCGGGATCTAACCTTTGTCTCGCGGCTCTGCTGCACCGGTGCCGGCGAAATCATCCGTTCTGCCCTGTAATTACTGCGAAAAGATTTTGTCTACACGGTTAGATCCGCTCTGCGAGCGCGACGAGTCCTGGGTTTACGGAATTCGTAACGTGCTGCTGGAAGGGAGCTATGGGAACGTGGGGCGATTTTGTTTGGGCGATGGGTGGTCGAGGAATTTGTTATTGATTTTCATTGTTGTTTCTTTGGTACCACCAGCTTTCCTTTGGTTCCTAGCTAGCCGCTAGGTAGACTCTTCATCTTCAGGAGCGATCTTCTGAGGATATTATCTTGAGACACGGAACGACTGTGCCGCGGAACAGGAGAGACGTATATCTGGACTGCAGTAAACAGAGGTGGAATAAAAATTTGTATTCTTTGTTGGTAAATTTAGTGGCGGGGAAATATTTTTAGTCGTAAAAATAATTGCTTATTTTTAGTCGTAAAAATAATCACTCATTTTTAGTCGTAAAAATACTCAATTATTTTTAATCGTAGAAATATTCACTCATTTTTCATCATAGAAATATTCATTCATTTCTAATCATAAAAATATTCACTAATTTTTAACCATAAAAACATTCATTCATTTTTAAACAAAAATATTCACTCATTTTTAAACAAAAATGTTCACTCATTTGTCTCATAAGAGTTTCTGCTTTGATTTTGTCAAAAAAACGCGTTGTAAAAAAATGAGAAAGATACAAATATCTCCAAAATAAAAATAAAAAAATATAATCGACCTGTTACATATATTTTTATTATCTAAAATGATTCAGCAACTGCAACAAATAATTAACGCTTCATCTCTTTAAAAGCACATTAACTCGCTTAAAAATTGTCACATACATTTTATTAAATATTTCGTACTGTCTATATATTCCGCTTATAAATAAAATCGTATTCACCAAGCGCGATACAGGTAGAAAAAGTTATTTAATTCGTCAAAAACTCCAGACGACACTTCAACGGGCACAGTAATTGATACACTTATCCTATTGATAAGAGCGTCGCGCTTAGAATCTAGGGCATCCCTTCTCGAATTTCGCAGGCGACCTTTAACGAAGGTGAACGAGAAAAAGCCGCGATCCGTTCGGCTAGGAAAATGTTCGCGCGAGCGTCGATGCGGCCCGGATACGCGGCCGGCCATCCCCGGTTGAATTTATTAGAGCGTTTATTTAGCAGCGCATTTGTCCGCTCGTCGGTCCTGTTTCCAGATACGCGGGCCGAACAATAAAAATGCAAATAAAGAATTGTTCGCCGCGCGGCCGAACGGCAATCATTATGCGCGGAAGTGTATTCCATAAATCCTAAGCCGGTCTCTCGCGGCTGCCGCCGATGAATAGCGAAGCATAACACTTTTAATCGGTTACGTGAGCGACAGTGCGCACCCGGTCGCCGGTATCGATCACAGATTATCCGGCCGGACGCGGAACTTCTGTCGGGACTTTTCGCGCTCGCGTCCCCGTTTCCGGTGACCTTGGTTTCCCAACTTGAAACGATCAAGCATCCGTTATCGCACAATTACGATCGTCGAATTCAAAGTTACCGTGTAACACAACGAGCGATCGAAGAGAGTGACGCGTGTTGCTTTTAATTCTGATAAGGCTGAATTTATTTGGATTTCCCGCCGATTTTTGATCGTAACCTATTTAGGCGTGGATTATGAAATTCATTCGATCGCCTGCTATGGACGAATATTTATAGTATCATCAATTTTTAAACAAACGATGCGAAATGAATTTTTAACAATTTTCAATTATTATAAATTGTAGTTGATATAATAGTGAATGAAACATGTCATATTTCAGATTGCGCTGGGAAACGATATTTCTCTAAAAAGGAATTTTTATTTAGTAAAAAGAATAAAGCAGGAGAAATACTCGTGCAAAATACAATAAAACGAAAATATAACAATAGTAATGCATAGCTGTACTTCTATTTTCAATCAGTTCAAATATTCGAGACGGTTATAAAACACTAACAAATCAGTGTTTTGCTTTTTTTTTTGTTGTAATCTCCTAAAAATGTTAAACAAATTTATTAACTCTTACCTATAACAATTGAACATTTTTGAGTGATTTTATAGTTGCGAGTAGACTGCGGATGTTTACGCGAAATAAAAATTTGTTTTCAAGAAACGAAGACTAAATAGCAAGTTTACTCTTTCTTTAATCATTTTAGTAGTTAAAAATAATAGATCGAGGTTGTAAAATTTCTTTAATTTCTGTACGGTTATAAATTATGATTACCCAATTTTGTCATGAATACCTAAAATATAGTTACGAGACACAGCGAAGTAAACTCTCTCCAACTGTCCCTCAATTTGTAAACAAAAGTGTTATAAGTTATAAGTTAAAAAAAACTTATAGACAACATATTGTCAACAATTATAAAAAAAGTCGCTGGTCTCTCAAGGCTCGTTTTTATACTCAACATATTGTTAACAATTATAAAAACTGATTGTTCATATTTCAGTTTACAAGCTATTTCAATAAATATTCTACAATCTTGCAAAAAAGATCTAAGACCCCCAAGTCTCAGAAAACAAGGTACCCTATCAGAACCAATTCAAATGCCGATGAAGACATGAACGGGGAATGTAAATCTTCCAAAATCCGAGCAATACAATGAACTACGTTTCGCTTGAATAGTATAATAATTGTAAATTGCGAGAGAAAACCGTGTCCTTTAAATTGAATTTCCAAAAAGTCGGCGAGTCTCGGGGACAGAAAGATAGAGTCGAAACGCTCGAAAGAGAAGGAAGGAAGGAAGGAAGGGAGGAAGGGAGGAAGGAAAGAAGAGAGGAAGGGAGAAAGGAATGGAGAAAGAAGAAAAGGAAGGAAGGAAGGAAAGAAGGAAGGAAGACAGCGGGCAAGATAAATAATCTTGCGCAAAAATGTGGCGATACCGTTCCCGGAAGCCGAGAGCGGAATAATAAACGAATTTTTTCGTGACATGTAATTTCGTTTGCGAATGCCATCTCGACGCGCGATCTGGCCTGCCTGCGGGGACCGAGCCAGAATCTCGATAACCGCTACCAATCTGCTCGACTCCCGGCTAGGTCACTGGGTCGGCCGCCTACAATTATTTAGCCCGACTTTAGCCGCATCGATTCTCCCCCCTCGTCGATTTCTCACCGACTACGGCAATGCCTCTCTTAACGCTTTATCTACCGGCAGCTGTTTCGCTTTTTCAAAATCCGATGCGCGGATACATTCGCATCGGCGGTTATGCCAATCTCCCATGCGCGGTGTCAGTTAATTGCAATGTTGAGTGTAACGATTTCTACCAGCAGGTGTAATATTAACACCTTATCGACGGGTTCGTAACGACGGAATTCGATTTGACGCCGAATGGCGTCATCCGTAGATAAGGTGTTAATCAGTTAGCTGAGTACACTCGTAGCAACGAGAAGTGTTGCTATTTGTTTACGAGGAGTACGTTGGATTTCGACGGATAAGTTGAATTCAAATATTAATCTGAAGCGGGGTTCGTTTTGTTTTTAAACAAATAGGTTTCTGTTTACCATATGATACGATTTAATCTAGCACATACATCTCGCAAAGAGGATGCATATTTTATACCTTTCTTAATTAATAAAGAAGTAATAATTAAAAGTTAAACACCTGAAAGTGTAATTATTATTCGTATAACTACATATAATTCTAGTGAAGTATACTAGTAGAAAGCAGTTATTTATTTATCTGATTATTAAATATATACAGGAAGTTAGTGATTGGTTATAAAATTACAAAAATAAAATAAAAAATACAGAGCTTTAGAATGTCTTGACAAAGTGTTAATGTAAACAAAAAAAAACAGATAAACTACGTAACTAATTAAGAAGAATATACCTTGAATAACGTTGATATTCTTTACTAAATTATGCGTTTCCTAAAAATGTTGTATTTAAACAAAATATGTAGAATATCGAACGTGTCCAGTATAATTACAGTACCTGTACACTTCTCAAGGAGATTGCAACAGCTAACTGGTTAATTGAAGCACAGGCCGCTAAGAAGATTAAAATAGAGTGCAACCTCGATTTCACCAAGGCGACCCATATGCAACACTATTTATTGTGCGAGTCAATAAAGATTTCGAATGTAATAATTTCTTAAGAGAAAAAGGAAATTTATATTTCCTTCTTAATTGAACGATTAAACGTTGCATACGGAATTAATGGATTTGGCGAATTAAGATA
>CM052162.1:20269892-20291695 GCA_028455555.1 Augochlorella aurata | reverse complement strand
GCGGATTCGTATCGATCATTTGTAGGATCGCGTCGGGGTTCTCGTTTTGGAGCCGGATCGCCGGGGACTCGCGTCCTCTCGGTTCTCGAAATATTTACCGCTGTCCCGTTGATTTTCCGCTTTCTCTTTATCCCCGCCCACGGGATCCGACGAAATTGCCGTTCGGCAAAAAGAAAACACGCGCGCGGCGCGCCGGCGAACGGTCGATCCCGATCGGTCGAGAGCCGTTCGACCTCTCCCGACCGGCCGTGATTGATCGCCGCTGAATTATCGGTGCTTCCGAGAGTCACGAAAATTTCGACGAAGCGAACAACGAAATTGAAGATCCGTTATTGGCGAACGAGAACACCCATCATAGCGGTGAACGAACGGGCAAAAAAAAATCTCCGCGCATCGCGCCCAGAGATAGCGAAACGGAGAGCGAAAGAGGATGCGACGGGGCGGCCGGACGAAGGGGGGATGGAGACGGGAATACATGCACGGGGTGTCCGAGAAGTTCGTGGCCAGTTTTTTCGTCGTGAGAAGAACAAAAGTGCGGGTTGAATAATTCTGTGACTGCGAGGAAGAATGCCTCGAGTCGCGTGTCTTCGTTTTCGAGATATTGTTGATTGACGCTAGAATTGCCGAGCTCTAAACATGATAAATCGTGTACAGGATTTCGTTAAAGTTTCTTGCAATTGGATAATGGTGGTTCCCGAGGTGATTTGAAGCAACTTTTCCCTTTGCGAAAATTCAATGCGCGGCTTCGTTTACGAGTTATTGAGGGAAAACAGCGACCAACGAGAGGCGAGCTCGGTTCGCGCGAGACGGCAGAGCCCAGCTGCGTCAGCCGAGCTCGCCTATCATTGGTCAGTGTTTTTCGTTAATAACTCGTTAACGAAGCTACGGAGAACAATTTTGTAAAGGAAAAAGTTGTTTCAAATGACTTCGTGAACCCTTTAATTCCTAATTGCGAGTGAATTTGGACTGTATTGTTTTATAACAATGCCAAGACTGGATTTATTTGAACTTCCTATGATTCATGTTATAATATATACTTCAACAAATAAGTATACCTAAAAATTTCTCTTGGAAATATATTCATAACATCAGGGACTGTAAAAGAAAAATATCAGATGATTTGCCTAGTGTTATTTATCTAGTGATTTTATGCATTTATACCAAAAATGGATAAACAAAGTAGAGAACATTGACAAAAGAAGAATTTGAACCACAAGAAGAAATAAAACCATCGAAGGTCACATGACCGGTTTTACATTTTTTATTTCAAAGTTATGGAATTCATAAAGCTGCGTCCATTAGAAATTGATTCTTCGTTCAAACACTGTTATAAAAATTACGAAAAATTTCAATAAACCCTAATTTGTAATTCTTATTACACGAGATTTGTTAGTCGCTTTTATACCTAGGTAGGTTTAGCGTTAAAAAATACCTCGGCATTACTTTCGCATCCGCGGTTTACCGACCGCTAATTTATTTATTTATTCAACACGTGCGAGAAGTTACCCGTTATAAACTCAGAGAAAGAAAATTAAAATACAAAAGTTTAGAATGAGTTGATACAGAGTTAAATAAAGCTGTGATGCGATGTTTCAGATTGCATAATTTCTTCGCGCCTATACAATTTGTTTTCACGATCAATTTTCTAATTATTACGTAAATCCTATATGCTGCAGTTCAATTAACAATTGGTCTATCATATCGATCATTAATAGGCGAGAAATTCTTTTTATCAATCTCTCCACTGGATTTTTATTATAGTCTACTAAATAAATCAAAATTCTTTCGTATCTATATCAAAATCTACAAAAATATTACAGACGCAATTTCTACACTAACTATTATTATTATAATATGAACTTATGCCGTCCGATTTCCATGCATTCTTTCCTGCGTCAATGCGCCAATCAAAATTTTCTGAAAGATTGCGACTCGCGGCGCAGCTCCGGTCAGCCGCAGAGTTAAAAGCCTCGATAATTAAAGGCCGTTCTCCCTCGCAGTTTGCAAATTAGGAAATAAAGTAAAAGGGCAGTAAAAGTTCGCAGGCTCGATTTTAGCTTCTTCGGGAGCAAACAAAATGTACACGCTGCAGGTGTCCCCGAAGTTTCATAGTTTCGTGATTCTCCGGGCGGAGGATTCCGCTTCGCGAAGCTCCGTAAGATCGGCGAAGTTTCTCCGGCCGAAAAGCTATGGGAATTTAGTAAATTTCCATTACGAGCGGGACGCTTGTATCGCGACGAAGCTCCGGCACACCCTGTGCATAGACGAAGAGCGAGTGGGATAGAGACAGACAGCTAGCTAGAGAGAGAAAGAGGGAGTGAGAGAGAAGGGGTAGTATGGCGAGGGGGGGTGGGCGAGGTAACCGGAAAGAGAGAAGCTGAAAAAGCGACGGCCGGCCGAAAAGAGGCGAGGGGCAGAGAGGATTGATCGATGCTCGCTCTTTGATTTTCGCGACCTGCGCCAAGTGACCATGCATCCAGCGTGTATTCATCTCATGGCCGGCGGAACAAAAAACAGAAGAGAAATTAAAAAACCCTCTGAGCGGTGACGAGGCGAACCGCTGCCGGCGCGCCGGAGGGACCGACGAGAGATTGCGGATAATCGAAAAGGCCGGCGATTCCGAAAATCCGGGAAAATCAAATATTTGGGGGGAGGGGGGAAGCGTGCGCTCGCGCGCGATCCCGCCGCCGCGTTCGTTTAAAAACTTGTGACGCGATCGGAATCTGCGATCGCAGCCGAGTGGGCCGGCGCGCCGGGCTCGTTAACATAAAATCGAAAAGCGATTTTCAGCCGGCCCTAACCTAACGAGGCCGAACGATACGAATAAACGAACGAAAACGGGCCGACCGGAAGGAATCGGCCGCGCTGAAAGAACGAACGAGAAAAATATCGAAACTCATTATCGACGAGCCGATTCGACGCGTACTAACGCCGCATGATGATAGGCTTCTCCCAAAAGCCGGCCAAAATACGGTTTTCGAATGGACGTCGGCAGAGTGTCGTTGCATTGTCATTTTTATTATTTATTAATTGCGTGGGCGAGATATCTTTTTTATTGCAGAACGTAATGCATACATTTGGGAGTCGGAGAAGAAATTGATGTTGCTGCTGTAGGAGTTCGCGAGCGATGTTTATTTATTTAATTATTTTAGTTATTTATTCGGTTATTTACGAGATGGAATTTCCGTGTAGACGGACCATACATAGAAATAAACATGTAAGATATATTTGTTTATAAATGTACGACGAAATGACTGATGTACGTGGGAGTTATATACTCGTGTAAATTATGTAAATTGTAATTTTCAGCACGCGAAGTTAACGAGACGTAAAAAACGCATTGTTTGAATATTATATGCAGCGTGAAGTTTTATATGCAGAAAACGTGATTTTTTAAATATTGCTTGTCGTTTCACCCAATTGTTGGTCTTTGCAAAAATGTAGCAGACTAGTTCTCAGAAAAATTCTACTCGTTCGGTTCAAGTTTAAAAAAGTTATTCCACTTCAAAAGGTGTCTACAGGTGTCTAAAGATTGCTCCTATTAATATTCGGACACCCTTTCAAACGCAATAATATTTATAAAATTGAACTCAACAATTTCCATTTTTAGATTATAAAAAAATTAGTCTACTAGACAGTGACTAAAATGCTTTTCCGTTTCAATTTTCCTAGTATTTGCAACGACGAAATAAAATAAAAAGCTCTCATTTCTTAACTTTTTTATCCGAGCCTGCAACAAAAATTTAAAAAATTCGGTTTATAGATCTCGGTAAATTGTATTTATGCTGACAATTTCATAAAAATTTCTCTAAAGCATTGTTTATACCCGATTAACGACAAGTCATCTTGATGATCCGTTTCAAATGCCCCACCCTGTAGATTTCTGTAGAACGACCGACACAAGGTCGACGATCATCTCCGATTCGCCTAAAACTCAAATTTTCGGAACCCCACGGCGGTCTAAAAAACTGTAAACGATGCTACAGTAACGGCGTGCAGCACAGTACTTCTTTCAGCAAATCGGCGACCCGATTTTTTCGTCTTCTTGCCGGCGGGCAGCGGCGCCCTCGTGGTTTTCATATTTCACGCGCGAGCGGATCGTATCTGGCTCGGTATTGGCCAATTCTGGGCGCGGATTTATCGTCCGTCAAAGCGATCGTCGCCTGGCCGGTGGAAACCGGGGTGAAACGGCGTCGTTCCGGCCGTTTACACGCGCCCGGAAAAATCAATGTTTACCGGCGAATGATGATCGTTATCGCGCGCTCATCGGCCGCAAAGAAATCGTTGAATAATTCGCGGGCTGCTTTCTCCTTCTTCGTCCCCGATACCGAGAGAAGAGTGGGGGGAAAAAAGGACACCGGAAAAGCGGCGCGAGCGGTTTTTCCGCGGGCGGAGCGGCCGCGAATCGCGTAACAAGCCCGAAAATGACAAATGACCGGCAATTGATCGATTACTCGCCGGTTTTACAGCCTCGAATCGGCCGCGCGCACGATTTGCATCGAACTCGCGTCGTACCTGACCGCCGCGCCCCGACCCTCCGGCCCCGAGTTTGTCCGCCTTAATTATCGGCTCGCTTTAATTATCGCGGCCGATTAGCGTCGTTCGACCGCGTGATTGCCGGACTCGTTGATTCGAGAAAAACGGTGGGGGATATGGGACCGTATTATACTCGGCGAACAGATCGTCCGTGTGCCAGTAGGCGCGACGCGGGCTCGTGTGCGTGCGCGAATGCATATGCGCGAGCCCGTCGTCATCGATGGCGATGGATTAACCGGCGATTCGACGACCTCTGTTCCCAGTGAAACCGTTGACGGCCGTCATAAGGAGGCCCGGGAAGAAGGGAGTCGGCAACGAGTCCCTGTTGGCTGGCAAACGGTACGACGTCGAGTGCGAGACCACTGGATCCAGGCCTCCCGCGGTCATCACGTGGTACAAGGGGAGGAGAAGACAGCTGAAGCACACCACGGTGAGTGAACGATACATTTTCCTTGGGAAACGATTGACGCGTTCTGTGACGAGAAGTTTCTGCTCGAATTTTCTGTTCGGGTTATCGAGGATTTTTATGTAAAATTGTAATTGTTAGTAGTGATTGCAAATTATGGAGCCATCTAGTCATTTATTTCTGATCTTAATAATTTTACAAAAGTGTCTTTATATTCTTTAACATGTATATTTGTTATAAAACATATTTTATAACAGACGTGTTAAATAAATATGTAAGGGTGTGATAAGAGGCTCGAATAGAGAGTTTGATATGTACTTATTAATGTTATACATGTCACGGAACGTGTTAACTGTTCTCTCTGTTAATATAATATTTGTTACATATTTATCTTTAAAAATAGCAAAATAAAAGAATACAAAAATTTAATCAAAATAAGGTAATCCTAGTTAACAACAAACCAAGGACTAGTTCCAACCAAATCTAGCATATATTCCATCGCAATAGAGTTGCACTAATAATTTTATTTAACAATCTTTTTCAATACATTTATACAAACTTTAACAAATTTCTGCGGACTTTAACGCAACATTCAGCGAAAAATTGCAATTAATTGTCAGAAACCAGCCGGTAAAATAACCGGTAACCATCCTCCGGGTCGAAACAGACCCGCGCCTCGCTCCCCGAGCGTGAAATACCATAACTGGGAAGCCCAGCGAACGAATTTTCGGAGAAAAGATTCAACCTCGCAACGATACGCGACGAGCGAGTAGAATTTCGCAGACAAGCAACATCCGTGCCGGCTGGAAGCGATTATCTTACCGCGTAAAACCGGGGGGGGAGGAGGGAGGAGGGGAGAGGAGAGGCTGGTCTGTGTTGCGCGATTCTTTGTCAGCCGGTCTGCTGGAATTCAAAGGAGAGATCGTGTGCTTTTGACATTAATTGCTCGCGGAGAGCTAGGAAATAATCGTAGAGAACCGTCGACAAAAAACTTTCGCCGGTTTTGTCGACGGTGTAAAAAGTTTGATAAAAATTTAACAGAATATACTCCGCGCGGCATAGTTGCGGCCCGTAAAATTAAACGTTCGAAAGAAGAGAGAAAGAGCGAGAGAGAGAGAAAAATGGGTAGCCGTCATTGCGGAGCGCGCGGGAGCTCGGCTTTTGAAGTTCCGGAGCATGCCGCGAAACCGCCGCGGCACAATGCGCCCTTCCACCGCGAATGTTCTTCGGCTGGCTCGAATTTGGTGTCGCGGCGATTCGATTATCCGCGACAACTTTACGACACGGGGTTCAATTAGCGGGATACTGACGCTGCGGCGGCGAGGCGAGGCGAGGCGAGGTAGAGAGAGAGCAGGGCTGGATATAACTTGCCGACATCGTCGGCGGCCGAAAATATTCCCCTCGGCAGCGAGCAAGCAGGCGGCTGCGAGCCGGACTATTATACTCGGCCGACTGGAGCCCGATAATCCGGTCGCCTATCGCTTTCTAATTATTAGCGCATCACCTTAACGAAATTTGTCGTGTCCCGGCCGAGGAACAAAAGGCAGCGCGGCATTTAATTAACAGCTAAGCTGCTTATTATAGCCGCGCGTTCGGCCGGTGCTCGTTAATTAACCAGCGCCCCCCTGCCCCGCGCCCTGACACCCTCCCGCACCCTGCTCCACGGACCGCACCCTTCTTCACCCTTCCCGCTCGGGCTCGTCCTCCGCGCGGCTCGAGGGCTGGACGCGGGCTAGGATGAAATACGGCTACGCGTCCTGACACTAAGGTATTCCAATTTCACTTCCTTTAAATTTAAATCAGACTGTCCGTCCGTCCCGTGAATTACGCCTCGGTGCATCTGCGCGCGCGAGAGCCCGCGGTCCAACGTGCAACCGGTGACGCGACGTCGCCGGGACGCCCGCAGAGTTATGCTTCCCCGCGACAGTTCGCAACGATCGCCGGAATTTCGCCGAATTCTATCGAGTCTTTCGAGTTTCGCGGAGACTTTTGTTCTGCTAATTGCAAACCCGAAGTTTCGGCTTTGACTTCGCCCCCTTTTGACGCGTTGACAACGTTTGACTCTGCGCGCGGATTTTGCATGGCGTCGCACGGTGATTTTAGCGATGGAAGAAAATAGAAAAGTCAGTATTCTTTTTTTTATAACATGGTAAAGCGTTCAAATATTGAAAAAGAAAGAAGCAACCCTCAACATCCTGGAAACAAGTTAGTCATTCGAGAGTCTACTGTGTATCAGGAAGGCTTATTAGCCTCTTGTATGCTCTTGTAGGCTCTTGTATGATCATTTAGTATAACAATGTATAACAATAGATATATATGGTAAACAATTCATAAAGTAAATAATTAAATATAAACAATTACGAAATACACTTGACAGCGGCTATCAGTATTCCCTGTGGGCAAAATTGTCAATCTTTAAACAGCTGTAACGCCGTCAAAAGCTATCAAAAAACGGTGACTTTTCTTTTAAAATAAAGCTTGAAATCTCTACTTTTTAACACCGCATCCTAATTTTTAATATCATGACTGAATCAGAAGGCATGTCCGTGATAACGATCCCCTAAATCAGAGGGCATGTCCGTGATACCGAAAAGCGCGACTTTAACGCCCTCTATGGGCACAGAAAAATTTTTCTCGAACATACAGTTTAGATGATCGTAAAGCTCGAACTTTCCCCTTTAATTTGAGGGCAAAATGAAGACGCTACGATTTTTTCTCGCAAAGTTAGAGCACTTTGAACGATAGATGTACCGCCAGCGTTAGAATAACGCAAGGTACGCCACGAGGTGGTGGCACTGACTTGTACCCCAAGTGTACGTGTTCCGTGAATATTTAGTATATTTTTAGTATGCATTTAGTATAAATTAAGTGTAAGTAATTGTACAATCTAAGCGCGCTTTGTCTAAATATAATAAACACAACACACTCGACTAGAAGGCGTTACCGATAAACCACCATATTCCCCAAAAATATCACTACAAAGCAAAATTCGCAAAGACTACGACTATACCTTTACTATGAACTACAGATTCCAAGCATCAATTTAAAAAAAGACTCCCAATCCCCCGATATCTTTTAAGAGAGTTACGGCTGTTCAAAGATCGACAGTTCTCCGCCCACAGCGATGCTCTATTTTCACAACTCAGCGCGCGTCGAGTGTTACTCCTCCAGCACCGCAGCCAAGTAAACATAGTTCCCGCGAAGTTGCGTAATCGCGAGCAGCATCGTCCGCCTTTTTGCCGTGTGCGAAAGACTTTCGGCTGAACGTTCGCGGTAGGAAAAATGTTCCACTCGCGGTGGCGAGGCGAAAGAGAGTGCGGCACGCACATTTGCCTCGCAGTGCCGACGAAGGGTGGAAAACTGTTATCCGACCGCTGGAATTATATTTCTACTTTTTTCCTGGACACTCTAATTTCCGGCGCTCGAATGTTCTCGCGACGACTGCGAGCGACAACGACGACCTGGTTGAAAGCAAAAGGGAGGGAAGCTGGGAAGATAGGAAAAAGAGAGAGGAAGAGAGAGAGAGAGAGAGGAGGAGAGGGAACGAGAAGGTCGCGTAAAGCTCGTTGCGGAATTTCATTTGGAAATATTTATACGGTCTTAAGCGCGCCGATGCGGCGGCGGACAGGGAATAAAGATAATATATCGCGTGATTATACGCGGCTCCATCGCAGTTTTCTCGGGGCCGCTAACGAAACGCTTTCTGGCCGGAGCCACGTAATGCGAAGCTCGCGGTGAACGCCTAAAGACAGCCCTCGGATGACTATATAGGATAATCAGGATGGTAATGCGATAGAAGTGGTCTACGTGTTCCGCCGCTCGTAGGATCTGCTTACGTTAATATCTGTCCTCGGCTATGCTCGAGCTCTCCGCGCCTCTCTTAGCCAGCCAGCCGGCTAAAGGCAGCTAAAGGTCTCGGTGGCTCCGCGCCGGAGAATACCCTTTCTTTCCAAGGATTCCCGGGGAGCGAACGATCGTCCGTTCCTCTTACCGTCGTCGCGTCGCCTCGCGTCGCCTCGCCTCTGCAACGAACGCGAACCCTCGGCTATATTTTATTATCTGCCGCTTAGAAGCCGCGCCGCTCCACTCCGCACCGCGAATTTTAAGAAGGCACGTCGCCACCTTCATCGTCACCGCGAAAACGAGCAACGACGTCCCCTTATCGTCGACCCCTTTAACAGCTTACCGTCCCCTACCCACCCCTCCTTTATGTCCCTCGATCTCTGTCAACGCCGCCAAATCCTCCGCCGTGCTACCGCGTCGTCGATCCACCTGGCCAAAAATTCGAAATCTCCACGCTCGAAACTTCAATGATGGCGGTCTTGAAAATAAGTGTTCTAGGATGTGTTTGTTTTCTCATTTGTTTATTCAGTGAGAAATTCTTTCGTATTGGTTACCTCGGCGTACTGTAAGTTATAATTGCTTTTGTTTTGTTCTTAATACAGTTTTGCGTAAAACGCCATGGAAATGTACTCGATAGAAATTCTGTGTTCAAACTGGCTGCTGGAAAAGGGTTAAATGACTTTGAGTGCACAGGGCTAAATGGCTTCAAGTGCAAATTATTGAATAGCTTCGAGTTCAAAGGATTAAAAGACTTTCGATTTCAAAGGGTTAACAGTTTCCGAGTGCAAAGGGTTAAATGATTTCGAGTGAAAAGGTTAACTAGTTTCGAGTGCAAAGGGTCAAATAGCTTGGAATGCAAAGGGTTAAATGTCTTCAAGTGCAAATTATTGAATGGCATTCAGTTCAAAGAATTAAAAGACTTTCGATTTCAAAGGGTTAAATAGTTCCAAGTGCAAAGTGTTAAATGTCTTCGAGTGCGAATTATTAAATAACTTCAAGTGCGAAGGATTAAATGGCTCCGAGCGAAGAGGGTTAAATAGTTTCGATAGCAAAGAGTTAAATAGCTTCGATTTCAAAGGGCTAAACGATTTCGAATACATTAGGTTAAGTGACTTCGAGTGTGAATTATTAAAGGACTCAGAGTTCAAAGGGCAAAATGCTCCGACTACAAAGGATTAAATAGCTTCGAGTACAAAGGGCTAAATGACTCCAGCATAAAGGTTTAACAAACGACTCAAATTCCATTCGAAGTCAAGGAAATGACTGACATTTATATTCAGCAGATAGTGCAGAAGAAAAGTTCGCCGCGAGTCAGGCTCGTTATCGAACACGAATGCGTTAACGCGAAAATGATTGTTACCTTTGGAACGAAGAAACCTTATAACCCGGCAGTTTCGATTGTTAAAGAAGCAGTTACTTCGAGGCGTACCGGCGCTGC
Source organism: Augochlorella aurata (assembly GCA_028455555.1). Taxonomy (NCBI): domain Eukaryota; kingdom Metazoa; phylum Arthropoda; class Insecta; order Hymenoptera; family Halictidae; genus Augochlorella; species Augochlorella aurata. Next base: position 20,281,472 of record CM052162.1, on the reverse strand, counting down.
CATTCGTCTAACCATAGGACATCTCAATTCCGCCTGTCCATACCCCGGCATTCCACATTTGCGTAGTCATAGTCGGCCTCATTCTACTTGTCGGACCATAGACCGTCCATATTCCACTTGCGTGAGCATAGGCTTTCCGTATTCTACTTGTCCGGCCACAGGCCGGCCCACTCCACTCGCCTGATCGTAAGCCCTCCGTATTCCACTGGCCTAACCATAGCCGTCCCTATTTCGTTCGTCCTATCATAGGCCGTCCGTACTTCACCTGTCTGATTATAGATCGCGCGGTTTCGCGATCGCTTCGATTCCAAAAATTGCACGTATTAACGGAGAAGTATGTACTGTCATCAGTAGACACGACTGTCTTCGGTCAGCTGTATTCCTGTAATAGTCTTCGAATAGTCCCATCGTACACACGTTTCCATTCAATTAATTGCGTCGAACTTATCATTAACGACGCGTCGTTTAGCTATGATCCCTATGATCGCGTGCCCGGGCGACGCCGATGGACGACAAAGGGCTCGTTCGACCGTGAATGATGCCAATAGTAATCTGTCACGTGGAATTCCTTAGGCCGGTCGAAGCAGATGGTTCGTCCTCGCGATAACGTATCGATGGAGAACTATCGAAGCGTCGCGTGTGTCAGAAATTCTGACCGGATTTTAGGTGGAAATAATCCGTCATTGGAACTCGGACCTGTCGATTGCTGTAACTTTGGCAGAAAAAATCGTAGCGACGTAATTCGGCCGTCAAATTAAAGGAGGAAGTTCGAACTTTACGATGATCTAAATGGCATGTACGAGAAAAATTTTTCCTGGACGATTTTTCTGTGGACGTCCATAGATGATGTTAAATTTTGCACTTTTTCGATATTGCGAACATGCCATCTGATTTAGCATGCTACAGTCATGTCGATGCATGATATTAAAAGTTAGTATACGGTGTTAAAAAGTAGAGATTTCAAGCTTTAATTTAGAAGAAGAGTCATCGTTTTATGATAGCTTTTGACGGAGTTATAGATGCTCGAAGATTTACAATCTCACGGCCAGAAATTAGCGATGTTTGAATTTTGCTGCTGAGTATTTTTCTAAAAATGTTTATTTGCCAAATGTACATAACAAAGTAACAATATTTATAGTTTGTGTACTGTTTCAAAAATCTATTTATCTTAGCCCTGATTGCCAGACTTCATCTGCGGTTTGATCGTCGACAAGTACTATAGTCTAAGGAGTTTAACCTCTGACCTTAGTAGGGGTTGCCAGGTACCCGATATTTCGGATTCTGGTCAGCTCGGGTATTTCTCTTGCGTCCTGAAAGTTTTTAATACTGGGATAATACTTAGGTACCCAAAAATATTAGGTACTGGGCCCCACTTTGATGTCAAGTACCCGAAATTTCCGGGCACCTGATTATCACAAACTTTCGGGACCCGAGAAGAATACACAACCTGAACCTGAAATCTCTTGACACAACCTTGACATAAACTTGATATAATCTTAACAAATTTCAGATTTTCTACTCGTCCTAATACAATTTTGATGTCGAAAATCCAAAATAATCGGGTACCTGAATATCAAAAGCTTTTAGAACCTGACCAGACCCGACCTGAACCCAAAATGTCGTCGACCTCTGATGCTAACAGATTTTTAAATTCCTAATTCGTCCTAAGCAGTACCTGATCTGACTTTCACGTCAACTATAAAAAATATTCAGGTACCCGAATATTACAAACTTTTGATCCGAAATCCGATCTGGAATTCGACCCGAAACCTGATATGGTGCACGACTGCCCGAAATTATGTGGTGAGCGGATACCTGAAAATTTCGGGCACTCTATCCTCGGGTCGCATCGGGTCGAAAGCTTGCGATACTCGAGTACCCAATAATTTCGGCTACCCGACATCAAAGTCAGGTAAAGTAATGCACGAAGTGTCGTTAACTTACCGCCTCGATCTCATCACTACCCAGCCGACATCACCTTCAGACCCGAACTGTCGAGTACCCGGCCACCTACCCGAGATTCGATTTCCCTTGAAAACAAGCTGTCGCTAACAAGTGCGTCCCGCGTCTCGGCGATCATCGAGAGATATCGTCTCGGCGAGGTCCGCGGGAATTCATTAAAATTCCCGGTGTTCCCTGAATATTCGATGCCGCTTTCGGCGGGCATCGCATCGCTGAATCTTCACACGTATCCTGCCGGCGGCTAGCGCTCGGTAGGACCGTGGAGCCAGAGGAAGCGGGTCCGCGTCAAAGAATTTTAATTTGGTCGCGCGAAAGTTCGTTCGGCGGGTTCCAGCTGGTTGGCCCCGTCGTCACTGAGACGGCTGTTTTGCTCGAATTAGAATTCCGCCGCGTTTCCATCGGTGGCTGTCGTTTACTCCGTTAATCAGTCCGTGTAACGGAGTCTCGGTCTCTCCGCGAGAGGCGCGGCGCGGCGCGGAGCGGAAAGGGAACGAGCGAGAGAATATTGCGACTGCTGGAGCACGGGATACGACGAGCGGAGCCGTCGAGAGGCGAGAGGAGAGGAGAGGCGAGGCGTCGTTAAGCGTTGCGGCCACGGCTTGTTAATGAACTACGCGAAATTAATTAGGGCCGCGCGTCAGCGTGCCGGAGACAACGGCAGCCCGGCTCACTCCGCTCAGCTCAGCTCCGCTCTGTTCTGCTCTGCTCCGATCTGCTCCGATCTGCTCTGCTCTGCTCTGCTTTGCTCGACGTGCACGTGTGCCGCAACGTTACATCTGTGATTCCGGATTATCGATAATGCGTGGCGCCCTCGGGCCGCGACCTCGCGCCTACCGTGATTTAGGTTCGTGCGTATCTGCTCGCTCGGCCGAACGGGAGATTAGCTCGGACAGCGGCAAGATTACGAGCGATTCCCCAGGCCTGCTACAAGTCTTCCAGAGTGCTAACATTCCGCCCCCGTGCCCGGCTTTCGTTCATCCCGACGATTGCGACACTTCGATTCTCGCACGCGTGACCGTCCTAGCAATTTTTACGTGTTTTCCATCGGGAAAGGAATCTCTCCGACTGATGTGCATGTCGGCCAGTCCCTCCTCGAAATGAAAGTCAGATCAGTTCTTCGCCAATTTATGATCGGAACACGCTCGGATATCCTCGGAATCGTTCTGTTAGCAATCTTATTTAACCCTCCGCTGGCGCGCTTTCTACGCCGGGCACGTGTGTCGTGCAATATTCAAACAACTGTCGCTCAAAAACTGGCGCTGCTGTTGGAACCAAAAAATTTCAGAGTATAATTTGAACATTTTAGAGTATTATTTCTTTTATTAAACCTCGATATCGCCTTTCTAAGCGTGTTTAATTAATCGTTAATTTTAATTAAGACTATCGTTAATTTCTATATTTTTACGGAGCATTGTTTAAGAAAATTGTAAATTGTTCCTCGTCCTTTATATCAAGGTTACGTTAAAATTAACTAATACAAAGAGGAAAACAGTATTAATCCTAGAGAAGCATAGCTGATGCATTTATTCATCGCATACACTTCCGAGTGCAAGTTGCAGCAAGAATCTCGAAGTAATCTGCAGATGCATTTATACATCGCTGGCTCGAAGATGATCAGGCGAGCAGGCAGGGTGTTGGTTCGGCCCCAGATTGAGATTGATTCGACAGCAGCCAGCCAGCAGACCGGAATTTCTTTTAGCCCGACCGCAGCTTATCCGGGCATTCCGACAAATAAGCGTAAACGCGTGGCTTTCTGACACGTGCATACATTATCGGGGCGCCGCGAATATTCCCGTGTCAAGTCGGACGCCGATTTTCGCGCGTTTCGCAAGAACCCCGGTCCGGGAACAGGCTGAAAGGGCTTCTCTAACTTCGTAACGTATCGCGCCGAGTTCGATGGGAGCTGGTAGTTATGGCTCCGCGGACCCGTCCAAGCACCCGGAGTCTTTCTCCTCATCGACGTTCCATTTCCGCGGCGCAATTTGTGCTCCCGCCGATACTGGATCACCGGGAACGGTTATCAGTCTCGACGGCCCTGAAACGATCTTCTCCCGGCTCGCCTCTACGGCTGCGACCAACTCGATGCAAACACGCGTTGCACCGCGCGTATCGTTCGATGCACCGCGTGCATCGTTCTGCGGCTGTGGAAACAGAGTGAGAATTTTATAAAATTACTAGTCGAGGGATTTAACGCGTTGATTTCTGCAGAAACGGCTATAATAATCGCGCGAAATCGGAGGGATATTGCAACGATAGCGTAGACTATTATTATTATAAAAATTATTTTCTTGACGCCCTCGAATTTTATAAATACAAAACAATGTTAATCCATTTAACACGTTCGTCGCTCACAATTGACTACCAAAATTTTCACAAAATCAAAGCAATTTAATTAATTAAAGCGAAATTGGAAAGTTAAAATTGATCATAGGGGATGGAATTAGAACTCTTTCGCATCCGAAACGTCCTAGTCAAATTTGTTCGGATATAGTAAAATGAAAATGAATTTTCAAAATTGTTTAAAAACTAGCGTCACTCATATTTGGGTGACGTGGCGCTGAACGTGTTAATAAACTATACTAAAAATTCAGTAATAATAACGCATTAATTAACGCAATAATCTTCTCGACTATTCGTACCATGCCGGATGACTAAAAATAACTTTTCGATTTTTTTAAAATTCTTGACGCGAACGGAAAATTCTGAAAAAATTCCAAGAGATATAACCCGTTGGATAGAAGATCGATGAATTTTTTCGTAATTTTTCTGAGAACAGAACGGAAGCGATATAATTAATTCGATTGAACCCTGTTGCTACCCTCGTGGCGCGTATATTTGAAACCTGGCTGCCATAATTTTCTTCAAGTGGATTATCGAGTGGCGTAAATAATAAGAAGCAATCGACAGTACTCTTTTCCTGAAAGAAATTTCCAATTTTATCGAGTAAATTCTTCCGGGATATTAACGGCGAACAATGTCGCTCCGCGTAGAAAAATGCAGATTAGCTGTCCGCAGGCTGCTGGCAGCAGCCGTCTTTAGGTGGCTTGTACGAGGCAGCCTCGGATTTATCATCTTTGTTGCCGCGCTCGTCGAGACCCTGTCTGCGCGACAACGTCCTATCTCGGAGACTTATGTACTACGTGTAAATTGTGATTCTCATCAAAACTAGCGAATCACCTTAAGACACCTTGAGCTCGAACTTTCGGTCCCGACTCGCGAGACGACGGAATCTCGTGGTTTATCGAAGTTCGCCGGTTCGACTTGTTAGGGCGCCGTTATCTTCGCCCGTATTGTTTGCATTGTTTGCAAAAATGCCGAAACTGGACGATTGGGAATCGTGTTTCAGTTTGTACATCGACAGCCACCACGACGATTTTGTTACAGGTTTATTACTAACGAGAAGGGAAAGGGATTTATTTGTTATTTTTTACTTGTTGTCATTTTGTGTTTATTATTGGTTTTTAGTAATTATTATTTTTTATTTAGTGTTTGTTTTTGATTAGTGTTTGTTTTTACTTATTGCTAGTTGTACTTGTTATTATTGTCTTTTACTTTTATTATTTATTTATTTAAACAAAAAGAAATACTGGGGTTTAGGACAGATTTTTCTGAAAAATCAGCTTGGTAGTCAATTTGTTAACCATCGGTGGACTATTTTACAACTATACAATTAACGTTATAAACTTTATCAACAATCCTGAACCTTATTTACCAATTTTTTCAAAGATATTTTTATAAATACTCCATGTAGAATTATTATTAGTAGACTGCGAATTGTATACACTTGCAACAAAATCGAGGAGAATATAAAATTCTGAACACTCAAAAATAATGCAATAATATTGTCATGTTATTTTCAACTTATCAAAATTACCAAAACAAACAACTTATTTTTATTTCTGTTTCTCGCAATCGTCTCTGAAAATTTCTATATTGCACAATGATCCGCAGTCTTCCTATTGTTCCTACTGTAATAGCTATTTATCTGATTGCTATACCGAAAATTAACTAATTACATGGCGATTTAAATACACCGCCGTTTAAAAGCCACAGCGAGTTCTCCCAACATAATATCGTCGTTCGGAGAAGCGTCGTTCGCTTAAGAGAAGGGCGAACAGTAATTATTATAATGCGAGGATAGTAACAAGGGTGTAACAAGGTGAGACTACACTGCACCCTATTCCCGATCATTTTTTCCGCGCATTTCCGCCTCATTTCAGTCGGTGAAATAACGAAGAAGCTAATTTTTGTCGGCTTCCCCCGATCTTCCCTGTCTGACACGAAAATTTCCGGGTAGATACCCCCTCGACCAGTCCGTTATCCACCCTCCGGCGAGCACAGTAGGAAGCGTAAACGATCTTGACTATTCTCCGTCTCTATCTCTGGTTGGCAACGTTTGCCGGAGCGTCCGATGTAATTTTTAAAAATAATAATACCGCGGCGGTGTATCGTGCACTCTCCCTCTCTCTCTCTCTCTCTCCCTCTCTCTCTTCCTCTCTTTTTCTCTTTGAATCCGGGCGTCGTCGCTCGGTCCAATTCCGCGGGGCGCAAGATGGCGAGCAACGAGAGCCGGGACAGCACGGGCAGAGAAGGGCAGAGGTGGAGAGGAAGAAGGGTGGTCGGTGGAGGGAGGGGGAGATAAAAAGGGAAAAGAAGAATATGGCGGAACGAGTTCGACGGCACGGGGGTATGGTTAATTTTGGTTATATTAAGGTCGAGAGGCGGACCGTAAGCAACGTCGGCAACATCTGCTGGAAACTCATTCCTGCTAGCCCGGACTCGAAAGGACCTCGAGTCCTGCTAACGCTCTGGAATCCTTTCTAAAGAGCCGCGCCGGATTCCACCGAGCGTGAATTTTACCGGCAGCTTCTGACGCCGCTCCGCATCGCTCCGCACCGCTCCGCACCGCTCCGCACAGCTCCGCACAGCTCCGCGCCGCGCGGCGAGACTCTCTCGCGTCTCGGTCCCGTTTTTCTATTTATCTTCCACCGACGCGCCGTACCCATCCCCTGTCCCTCACCCTCGCCCCCCGTCGCCGACAGAAAAAGAGCAGCCGCCGGTTACTTCAACCCGGAATTTCGTTTCAAAGCGTGTCAACCGATACACGCCGGTCCGCTGCGGGGGAAGCCGGCGTCAAGAGGTCGATGCCGAAACTTTCTTCCACCCTGCCGGACCTTGGCCCGGCCCTGCAGGATATCCGAAAAATATCGAAGCGCGCACTCCTGGCACAAACGCGAATCGAGGCGACTTCTTGCCGGCTGAAGTCGCTTTAGCGGACTGTGATAAACGATGTTGAATATCATGTAGTATAATATTTTACGCTGGAACAATTGAACTTTCTCGCGAGAATTATAATAGGTGTTTGTCGATTTTTTTTCTAAATAAAATACTAAATAAAATAATTTTTTTTCTAAATAATATAATATATATATTAACATTTTATTTCTAAATAAATTTTAATATTTTATTTCTAAATAATATATATATTAATATTTTATTTGTAAAAAAATTTTAAGCGTTTATTTGCATAAGAAAATGAGAAGCTTAACCCTTTCACTTCGAGCGACGGATATATCCGGCATCCAAAAAAAATGTCAACTAATTGGTTTTGGCTAATGTTTTTAGAGTAACTAATATAATTTTGTACAAGTCTTTCCATATTAAAAATGTGAAGAATACGTGCTATATTAGAGCAACAATTGTTTTATTAAGCATAGTAATTATTTAAGACGTATATGCAAAAACCACGCAACACTGTGCGACACTTCAGCGGAATGGATTTCCGAAGTGAAAGGGTTAATGATCGAAGCATCGGCCATCGTTAGCTATCACTTTTTCTCATGTCGAGGAACGGATTCCGCGCCAAGAGAACTGTTCGTCTTTTGAGGCCGACCGTTCATCGAGCCAAATTTTCACTTCTTCCTAAGAATAGAAGTGTTGTTCTCAATATCCGTGCTGCATTGATCGAGATACATAAGTAATAGTCCGAAGGGGTCGAGTCCGGCGAATACGGCGGGTGGGGTGGAACGTCCCATTTAGTGTTTTCCAAGTAGGTTTTTACATCGGAATTACCATTTTTAAGCGTTTAAACCATCGTTCATAATAATCTTGACGTAATCTTGACATTTTCGAAGCTACGGAAAACTATACTTTTTGCAGAGTGATAATTAATAACAAACTGGCTTTTAACGCCGTATGTTTACGCATAGATGTCATTTTCCTACGATAAACAATATATTAGTAACACCGTCTCTTGTCAGAATAAACATTATTATTAGAAATATCTATTAATTTAGCGTGTTTAGGGTAACTTATAAGTTCATTCGTCAATTTTTTTCGACGTACCTTTGAAGGCCGTCCTGTGAAACAGACTAGTCTTTTGCATACATCTCAGTACTAATTGTCTAATTTACGATTATTATAAAAAAATACATTTACGAGTTATTTATTCAATATATTAATTATAGCAAATATTACAGTCTCATATAAAGTACATACAAGGACTTTCAAAACAAAAGTAAAAATTTGCAAAAGTTACAAAAAAACAAGAGTTAAATAAAAATTTATTTCGCATCTCAAGTGTCTCAATAAATCGAGCACAATATTATAACAATCCTAAATCCCTCCAATATTTGTACAATATAGTATTTCATCCATCCATTTTTGTCATAAATACATAAAATCAGCAGTCCAATAATAATACACAAATATCTACGAATATTTTGCGTCTCTTATTAAAATTACTATACTACAATTAATATAATATAATTAGCATAATATAAATACGACAAGGAGATAAGGCTTCCTAATGGCGAGCGTCTTCCGGACTTCCACGCGTACACTACCGGCTTAACTTTGCGAAATGTTTGAGGTCGCCGGCGTGGCAGTCAAAGTGTTAATTAACATAGTAGCAACCGAGCGAACCGAGACTCACGATCCAGATAAATCCAGATAAACACGAGTTCGCGACGTTCGATAAAGCAGCAGCACCGTATACGGACTCTCCCGATCCTTTAACGCGTCTCTCTTTCCCCCGATTTTCGCCGAAATTAGCCGACGTCGACCGAGAGAGCAATCCGTGGTTCTCGGATCGTTGCCCGATTGTTTTCGACGTCCCCCTGTTCCCCATCAGCGGCTAGTTGGCCCGATACTCTCGTCAGCGATTCCGTGGTTCTCGCGATTGAAAAACGATCGGCTCCGCTAACGAGCCTCGTCGGCCAGTAACGAGGAGCTTCGCGACACGACGGGGCACCGTGTCGCAGCGTTCTCAAGGACACTATTAAATCGCGAGCGGCTCGATGTTCGCGGAGAAAATGAGACGCGATCGACGGGGAGAAGACGTCTCGCCGGCGGATAGAAAAAGCTTCGGGGAGACGAGAAGGGGTTGCGAGAGGGGCTGAAAAGGTCGAAACGCTCCGTGGAACTGATAACTACACCCCTCGGCGGCGAATCTCTCCCTTGGGAGAGGTTCACGGCCGAGGAACACGGCAGAAGCGTCTCGGTCGGGCGACGATAGAGAGTGCCAGCCGAGCCGAACGGAGCCGAGCCTTGCCGAGCCGATTCGAAAATGAAACTGGCTCTCCTTTCGGATTCGATTTGGCTCGATAAACGTCCTGACCAAATTTCCCTGCTTCCTTATTGACACATACGGACGAAGGAAAGAGTTACTCGCATAGCTCTCACATAATCGAAATTGACATCGATTAATCAACGCATTTCGCAATCATAAACGCTCAAACAAATCTTAGGCCACGGAAAATTGTTTATTCCTCGTGAAATATGGAATTAATATTCCATTCGAGGCCCGAGTCGGCCCTATTCGACCAAAGCAACACCGATTCGAAAAAGAAACCTAATTCGACCAAACCGATTCGACTCGCGTCCGATCGCATCCGAACAGTCCCGAACGCGCCCCATCGCGTCCAGTTGCAGGGTACTCGCAGCGCGGGGGAGGGTGGCCAAAGCAGCTCGAAAGATACGACTGGAGAGGCCCGGGTCGGCCCGAGCCGAGCCGAACCGCGTCGATTGAATTAAGCAGCCACACCTGTCGACTCCAGATATCTTCATCGACCGCATGCTAATTGCCAATTAACCGATCCCTGATTCCCCCACCCCGGCCGCCGACGCCACCGCCGCCATCCCCGCGCCGTAACCACGCACCCGCTTTGTTTTCCGTGAATGAACAACCGATACGCAACAAGCGCCGCGGATTAGTCGTCACGCAATCGCTATAGTCCTGCGGACACGTTTATGTCTGCCGATTGGCTAATTGCGCGCCTGGGATCCACAGTCGCCGCGGATATGAATTATTCCGGCGGACTAGGGTAGTGGTGTCGGTTACTGTGGGGGTGGCCGATTGCTTTTATTCTTTCCTTTTGTTTGTTTATTTTTTTTATTATACAGTACGCATCTGCAACTGGCCTTTTTGGGCTGAGCAGCAGATTCGATGTAATTTAGTATGTTATAATGATTGATAATTAGCAATTGACAATCAGAAAGGTTTCGTTATATTCAGTCTTGCGATTTCCCCTGAATTAAACAATTTAATATGTCTCGTTCGATAAATACAAAATTAATTTTTAACGCTGAATTATCTGCGAATTACTATGCCAACCCCTAGTAATAAAAATATTTCTTTTTGATGAGAAAATAAAACGCATTGAAAAATCCGTTAAGAAGTCCTCTTCGAAATCATATACAGAAAATGCAGTAAAATTATTATTATTGTCCGAGTTACTCCAATTTCAGTAATAATTATTGCAGCGCCGAATAACAATATACTTATTACTCCTTATTTATTATCCATCGTCTGAACATAATTCAGTCAAAAACCATACCCATCGATCGAACGATCTAAGAACGATGGAATTTTCGTACACCATAGATCGCCGAGCTCAGCGTATCGATTATGGCATTATCGGATCGGTTTTTCGGGAAGGATACGCGAGTTTGGAAACACAAAGGGCGCGGCTCGCGACGTATGATTCCCGGCTGCCGGTCGCATTACGGTTGATTCCCGGCTAGAAACGTCGGACTTTCCTCGCGGTCGAATAAATCTTTGGTAAGAACGGCATCGAATTCCCCGTGGCCGAGAACAACGCCGCGCCATTGTAATTTCCGTAACCATACGGCGGACTTACCGTTTCCGCTCGAGCACGATCGAAAACCGTATCGCGCCGCGCCGACGTCGCCCATTTTGTTCCCGTTGGGCGCGGGCCATTATTGCCGCAAGATTTTAAGAGGGCCGCTGAAATATTCAATTGTTACGGAAAAATGTTCAGCCGGCCAACAGAAACTATGCGCCGCGCATTCGTTTCCCCCGAAGCGAAAACAGGATGGATTCGAGCTCGCCGCTCGTGGGATCAACGCCGGCCGCGGCTGGCTAAATATTCTGACGACAATCCTTCTCTCTCGCCCCTCTCCTATTCTCTCTCGCTCCTCTCCTCTTCTTTCCGCTGCTCTCTTCCAGTCGCTTCTGCTCTCCGTCGCTCTCTCTCTCTCTCTCTCTCTCTCTCTCTCCGCGAGCGCAGAAATTAAATATTTCGCGCGGAGGACGGCGTGTTTTTAATAAACGTACGTAAGCAGGGGAAAGGTGCCTAATACGAGAGCTGTTTTTTT
>CM052162.1:20097267-20122801 GCA_028455555.1 Augochlorella aurata | reverse complement strand
TTGGAATAAGATATGACTTATTTGTCTGAGAATCCTAATTTCAAACCGTTTTCAAAACAATTTAAGACCCTTTAAAAAGTCGATTATAAAACTATATTCTACTAAACAATAACTAAAATATTATTCTTAATTTTGTTATTACTTGGAATGCCAAAAAAAAATAATAATAAAATACGTTTATCGCATTAAAGCACTGATGACAATTATATTCCTCCACATAAATAAATTTTAAAAAATTTGAGGATCACAAAAGAATGCACCAATATATTACCTATTACCAAATAAAATTTTACCAAGTATTACGAAACAATTTTAGCTCTCAATCGTGTTAATAGCAAAATTAAAAAACGAATTTTAGTCATTGTGTAGTAGACTATTCCTCCTACAGTAATGTCTCACCATACTACCCTGCTTGGCTACCTTATTGTAAAAAATTGTTATCCCCACCATTAATTATATTAATTATATTAGTTATATTAATTATATTAATTATATTAATCATATCAATTATATTATTATAATGCGCATCCAATGCACAGTGGATCCTGTCTCATCAGTGTATCGTCAGCCCATCAGAGAAGAACAGTTCCCCTACTCGCCTCTATATTACTAACCATATTTGAGCCCGAATGAGAGTACTATGATAAGGCATTACTATATCATCTAAATAAAATTCAAACGATTCAGAGCAGTTTTAAAAAAGATATCGCATTTCAAAAATCATTCGACTACTTTTTGCCAAAAACTGTCCCCTAGTCACTGTATCATTTTCCTCAATCCCCCCGCATCTTCTAACAAACAATTACCACTTATTTCTGACTGCACAAGCGAAGCAGCCTGCCGTTTACAAAGCCATGGTATATCATGGAATAGGAGGACAGGCCGCAGTGTATGGATTTTCTATCGTCGAACACGGGTGGCCGACAAGTTTAGGACAGGAACGAGAGGGTGTCGCTCGGAATATACAACGCGTGACCTGTCGCGTTGACATTCCAGGTGCGACTGCCGGAAGGTTAGCAACGCGAACGGGGTTAAAAGTGCGCGTTGCCGTTCCAGTTACTGCTACATGACGCCAGAGGAACGGCGTGCTCGGGATCGCCCGAATCGGGATAAGCGTTTTCAACGTTTATTTGCGCTCCGTCGCGTCGCGTCGGCGAACGCGGTGTTTGTCCTCCGCGCGCAGATCTCGTCGGAAGGGATTCGTATATCGAAGGGATTCGAAATACGGATTAATCGTTGGTTACGTGGCAGGCTTATTTACCGATACGTCGTCCGTGACGGGAATGGAAATGGGGGACGCTCTCGCGATGCCACGCGCCGCGAGCCTGCAACGCGAGCGCGATCGCTCGCATTTTATTTCATCGGCGCAGACCGCGCTGCGGCTCCGATCCCAGGATTTACAGACATTTTGCCCGAAAGTCAATTTTTATCCTCGTTGCCCCGGCCCGGTGTTTGTATCGGCCATTATTATGGAACGCGCGCGCGACTTCCGACTTCTTTCGGCTGTTGCCTGTTCTCGACGAGTTTACTCGTCGCAAGAGAAAATGTTGCCATTTCTTTGCGATAATGTTGTAAATGTCTGGCATTTTCGATGCTATTGAAAATGGATACTTTGTATATTGTTATGGCGGATTATCCAAATCAAGTAGCTGTAATGTGATACTGCCCTGAAGTGGACAACCTCTGAGGAAATAACAGAAGATAGGGGTTGTCACGGAATCGTTGTGCCGACGGACAATCGACAGTTGAGATCGTACCGTCGAGTGATCAACTTGTGTCTTTGCATCTTGATACAAAGAACTGTAATATATTGCCTATTTGTAGAGTAATTGTACATAGTGTGAAGCTGTTAATAAAATGCCGCGACGCGTAACGCGTGGAGCCGACAAAACTCGCAACAATATTTTACTGCTTTGTCCGTTTTTCAGGTAAGGCGGCCCTTGCGGCCCATTTGCAGCGCACGTGAGCGCTAAACGCGCGTCGACTCGAGTCGAGCAAAATTTGACTCGAAAGTCCATTACACGCGGTGGGAGAGCGGATTGGTTATTTATGACCATGAAGGATTTTCCGACCCACAGTTTGCGTGTCTTCCGCGTTTTTTAGTCAGTCGTCTGTGAGAAGCTTATGAGTACACTCGTTGTCTCTAAGCTCTTCGAGCAAGCCTGTATATTAGATCTTGTGTTTCCGTGTGTTGAATAAATATACTTTTACCTAAATCTCTGCCTTTAATTATTTACAAGTAAATAATTAACTAATGTACTCGTCGAAAACAGATAACTGCTTGTGAATGATATATAAGGTGTTTTGTAAGTCATGGTACAAATTGGATTAGGTGGAGAGACACGGAAATTAAGAATAACGAAATTGAGGTTTCGTTTACGATTTCGGGGAAATTGAATTTGAATTTTGGATGATGGCTTGACTGGAAATAGTAAATTAAATTCGGTGGAAAATAGACTGGTTATTTTATTAGGAAGCAATACTTGATTTTATTAGAATGTATTAAATAATCGATTAAATAATGTTAAGAAAGCGTGGAGTCGACTGATAGTTATATTTAACTTAATTGAAAACTAAGTAAATAACTAACTTCGTTATTCTTGATTTCCGTGTTATTTTCATATCCGTCCAATTTCTACTATGAATTATGAAACACCCTGTATATTTTGATATTCTGTATTGAATTAAATGTTTTTGCTACAATGACGTAGGGGTAGTTGTTTCAATTTCTGTGCCTCTGGACTAAAAATGTGTAGAAAAAGGAAAAATGATTCTCTTTTATTACGTTAATTTATCAACATACAAGACATAGAGAAGAGTATTAATACGTCATTTGCATGTTAAAATGTATTAAATATTTTTCAATCGTTGCTATAGCAGTTCTATGTCTTGCTAAAAATCAGGAGAAATGCTTGCTGAACATTTCTGTATAAGTGAATTATTTTTTTATAAATATTGAATTACAATAAATATGTTGAATACAAAAATCAGTCTAGCAAACAGTTTTTTATTTTCCACCTGGTATAATTTAATCACGAAGGCGCGCGATAATTTATTTTTGTCTTTCTGATCGCTGATGTAAATTAACGAAGACTTCTCATAAAGAGAGAACATGCTTTAAACGTTTCTTTAATTAATATTAGCTCCAACTGAAAGTTCTAATAATGAAAAGTATAATTTTAACAATATATTTATTATTTTCAACTATTAAACAGGCTCAAAGGGAGCCCTGAAATAATTTCGTTACAATTGTGATTTACATCGCTTTCATTTAGTACTAACAAGACTAAAAAATTGCAAATCATGCATATTTTTATATTTTCAAAATAAACCCAAGAATACAGTCAGATTTTAGCACAGGTCCATATTCCATGTTCTTTCCTATAGCGCCGCGCAGTGAAACCTAACCTCACTTTCATTCGGTACAACATCGCGAGAAAGGAAGGAACCCTTGCCCATAATTATCAATTCCCTCGAAACTTTCAGATCGTATCGAAGATCGAGCCAGCAGCGATTGAAATGCTCGCTGTAAGCAGAGTGGACGGCTTTGAGCTCGGTCGAAAGGCAATTACCCGCGTAATATTTTGCAATGACGGTTCCATACCGAGGTTGACCGTAAAATTCGAGTAAAATCTAGCAACAGGGAGCAGGAGGTCGGCCCGGAAGTCGCGAAAGCATTCCGTTTGTGTCGATCGCGAGTCCGCGGCGGTCTCGAGGGGCAGTCCCTCTCAAGACAGCCGGCTTTAATTGCGCCGGGCCGAGAGAAATTATCGCGCGAAAGCCGCGGAGAGTCCAATTTAAATCGAATCCTCGGGCGACCTGCGCTCCGCTCGGCTCGGCTCGGCGCGGCTCGGCGCCTGGAAAAATCATAACGAGTAATCGGCCGAGATAATTGTCAATTAAGAGGACTCTTGTTCGAGCCGGGTCCGATCCCATCTCGCCGGAGGAGACGACTCTCCGGCCGGTATTGTTCCGCGGGGCACGGTCATTGTTTCAGCGATGGAAAAATCGGCGGCGATCGGAGCCGGCGCGCGCGCGGCCGCGTTTAAATCGAGACGGCTGATTTTCAGGTTCGTTAAATGGAATTATAGGTGCGCGATGGGGCGAGATAATTATCAATTAAAAGTTTTCCGCGCGTCTCCGCGGCCGACTCGATTAATAATCGTTCTTGATCGGCGCTCGAGCGTCGTCGACCCTCTTCGCCGGGCCGGAGGACCTCGTCGGAGGAAATCCGGCCGGGAAATTCTGCTCGCCGCGCCGGAAGGAAAAAAAGAACGGACCGCTGCTCCGAGAATCCCTTTATGAGAGAGACTCTGCCGCCCGGCAGGCTGTTATTGCGGCCAACTCGGAAACAGGAGAACATCGCGGGCCGCGCGTCTGCGAAACGGAATGCAGAAAGGAATTTCGAGTTCGAGTGGCGAGTGCCGAGCCCCGGCCCGAGCACCAACGAACAGTGACGTACGTTTAATATCGCGGAACGGACGCTGTATCATGTAGCGAGGGGATGGGGCGATATCACGGAAAAGAGAACGCGATGCGCCTGCCAAGGTGCAACTGCATATTAGCAGGCCGGCCACGAATACCTCGGACGTCGCGGATTTTTACGCCGGCCCGTCCAGAATCGAATTCAAGGGGCCGCCTTATTTTTCAAACCCGAATTCACTCATTAACACTTTACCGACCGGTCATTCGGCTGTAAACATTTTTATATTTTTATAACATTGGTATTAAACAATAATTATTTTATCTATTTTATTCATGTTCTTCATATCGAAATATATCTAATGTTTAGAAAATTATATAATAATACCTCAATAATAGATAGCAAATTATTGGTTGCCATGACAACCGATTCGTAGGCTACCGATAGGGGTGAAAAGCCGATTTATAGGCTACCAGTAAAGTGTTAACTAGGCAGCTACTGGGTAGAATTTACCAGAGGAGCGAGCGCGTGAAATTAGCCCTTTGAACTCGAGGGCTCCGGCGCGGAGCCATTTAAAAATCTTCATTGTTTCCGTAGCGGAGTCCTCGAGTTTGATGATAAATTTAAATGTACTAAAGATAAAAATACTTTCTATATCATCGTGTTGGTTTATATGTAAAGCATTGTTAAAAATGTAATTACTGTCTAGAATAGCTTCAAGCGCAAAGGGTTAATCCTGGAACAATATTGTAGGTTGTTTGACACCCCAGTTTTATAATTGACGTTCCTTTATTTCTCAGCGAAATGTTAAACGGTGAATCTAGCTGTCAATAGCTGAATTAGCTTTTAATTGAGAGTCACAGTAGCGTGATTTTATTTGCTGTATTAATTGTACAGGTCCCCTGAGGTGTCGCGCACCCCATGCGACCTTTATGTGACTTTAACTGGTGCGCCCTGTCCAGGGTTAAAAAGACTGTTTGAGCGTCCGTTAGGATTTTTAAAAAGGTTCTGTGAAGATTTTGAGGTATATTTTAAATTTTATTCGCGTTTTAAAACGCTGCAATTTGATATAAAAGTAGTACAGTTGAAGAAAAATATTTTAAAAGCGTGCTTTTTAATAGTTTAGGTATTTTTGGCCCGGTAGCTAGGAACTGTGTTGCAATACGAGGTTGCATCCCCGCGAAGTTAACCATAAATCAAAGAAGCTGCGTTTATTTTTACTCGAATAGCTCAATTGACTCGAAGGTTAGACTAAGTATAAGTCTAAGTCTAAGTCTAAGTCAGTAGACTGCGGATTTGATGCATTTGTGGTAAAAATAGGCTGACGAAACATTGAAACAGTACAGAGACTTGAAGAATTTAATCTCTCCTATTTTCTTTTCGTCTGATGCGATTCATGAAGTTTTTATTTTGCATAAAAATCCGCAGTCTACTTATCAATAAAGAGTCTGCCGTTGCTCGAGTCCTCCCACTTGCTCGAGTAGGCCATTGAGTAAATTCTGTACGCAATTAGCATTTGTTAATTGTTAATTTAATTCTGTAAAGAAGAAGAACCTATCTACTTGCGTTGACCTACATAAATACTAAAAAGAAGCAATCATATGAAAAAATACATTTTCCCTACCTATAAATAAATCATTGCAATAAAATGACCGTATCCGTTGCTTTCTGTTCACCGAAAATCGTTGTCCTATGAAAAGGTTATCGCAAACCTGTAGCCTAATGAATTTAAATACAAATCCGTCGAAGAGTTGACTCTTTGTCGCGTAAATACAGAAACGTTGTTCCCGGCGAAATATGAAGCGGCTCTGGCTTTTTTTCCGGCCACTAAACCTTTAGTCATCCGACGGTTAAAAAGAAGGATAGCCTTACAACAGACAAGCCTCTGCTTGGTAAAGAGCAAACAAGTCGAGCACCGGCTTGGTGCGCGACGAGCACGGCGGATTTCCATAGCGCAATCGCGGATTCCCTTGATGACACGAATGGTAAACCAGTTTCTCACTTCAATACATAAATTAGCGTCGAGGATAGCTAGCTTGGTAGGCATCAGACACTCGCGAGAAAAGGCCTGGCTGGCCAAAATAGAAGAACAACTAATTACTCACGTGTACAGGGGTACGCCAGCTTCGTCCTTGAACCAGAAAACCATATGCAGGGTGTCCTCTCCTGGTGGAGTGATGTCGCATGGTAACTCCGCTGGCGCGCCTTCCACTACGCTCACATTCACCAGTGGAACTGCAACGAAAATACGGTCGTTAGACACAAGTAGTAGGGTTACATCGTGTAACGTTCGGTTTGAGCTATTTGCTACATTTTTTCTCGGATTATTATTATTATTATTATTATTATTATCATTATTATTATTATTATTATTAATTTTGAGATATCTGTGACCGTTTTTCTGAAGATTATTTTGAGCTATTTGTGAAATCTCAGACTGATTTAGAGCTATTTTCTACCAGACTTATTTTGAGCTGTTTGTGATAGTTTCTATCAGAATAATTTTGACCTATTTGTGGTATTTTCTTTCGAAATAATTTTCAGCTGTTTGTGGTATTTTCTCTTAGAACAATTTTGAGCTGTTTGTGATAGTTACTCTCGCAATAATTTTGAGCCATTTTGGAATTTACTCTTAGAATAATTTTGAGCTATTTGCATCACTTTACTTTAATTTTGAGCCATTTGTGGCATTTTCTCTCAGAATAATTTTGAGCTATTTGTGACATTTTCTGGAATAATAATTTTGAGCCATTTGTGACATTTTCTCTCAGAATAATTTTGAGCTATTTGTGGCATTTTCTCTTAGAACAATTTTGAGCTATTTGCAACACTTTTCTCTAATTTTGAGCTATTCGTGGCATTCTCTGTTAAAACAATTTTGAGCTATTTATAGCATTTTCTCTCAGAATAATTTTGAGCCGTTAGTAACAGTTAGTCTCACAATAATTTTGAGCCATTTGTGGCACTTACTCTCAGCATAATTTTGAGCTATTTGAAACACTTTTCTCCAAATTTGAGCCATTTGTGACATTTTCTCATAGAATAACTTCGAGCTGTTTGCGACAATTAATCTCACAATAATTCTGAGCCATTTGTGGCACATACTTTCAGAATAATTTTGAGCTATATGCAACACTTTTCTCCAATTTTGAGTCATTTGTGACATTTTCTCATAGAATAACTTCGAGCTGTTTGCGGCAATTAATCTCACAATAATTCTGAGTCATCTGTGGCACTTACTCTCAGAATATTTTTGAGCTACTCGCAGTATTTTCTCTCAGAATAATTTCGATCTATTCGCGTCATCTTCTCTCAGAACAATTTCGAGCAATTCACGACGCCTTCCTATCGATCTAATTTTCCGGCTGACGAACGGCAAGCTGCAGTTCTCCTCGCGAACGTATTCGTTATCTTCGATTCGCAAGCCGTACACGGTAATCGCGACGACGTCTTATCCGAACATGTGTCCTCGTTGAAACAAACAAGCTCGCGATTACCGTAATCAACGCCGCGACACGTCCCAAAGTTACAACAAGCCCGCCGCAATCGTATCTTGTCGGGCCGTGCTCGCGCAATAACCATAACACTGCGCCGTCGACGCGTCGTTTACGTTCGCGATTCCGCGGAAATACGCGGGGATCGACATTTTTGTTGATTAAACCGAAACGATTCCGCGGAGTCGCTCGCGGAGATCGCGAGCCGCTTTCGATGCAAAACGCGGAAGCCCGTTCCGCCGCGCGCCGGATCCCGCAGGGCCGCGCGGTTTATGCTCGTTGGCAACGATCGGCGCCGTTAAGCCAGACGTTACCTATCGAGCATGAAAATATCATAAAGACGGATCCGTGCGCAAAGTCGTCGTTCCGCCGACGATTCCGGGCTATAAAAGTCGGGCGAAGTCGTTTGCGCGCGTTCAACCGCGAGAGGATCGCCCACCGAAACGGTGCCGTCGATATCGTCGCGAGAGCCTCCCCCCCCCCCTCCCTACTCCTACCGATTCGATTTCGAACCGGCCGGGAGACAACGGCCGATTAAAACGCGATCGATCCGCGTCATCGCGGAAGATTCATGAAAATACTTGGTCACGCTGTCGTGTCGCGGTGATCAACGACACGACACACTGCCAGAAGTTCCGGATGAGTTCGGGGGCCCCGAAAGTTCGCCGGCCCGAAGTTTCCCGGAGCTCGTCGCCCGGGAGTTTCCCGTTTTTTCCTCTCCCCGTGACTTCGGTAACTTCTGTTCAATCTTAGCTCGTGGCACGTGTGTCGTCCGACTCTAATGGAAAAGAAGACCCTCCGGCGGCTACTGCCGCGCGTGTTCCACGCACCCGACTCCCGATTCGGCTGGAACAACGCGAGGAATTCGCGCAGTCGGCGGCGAAACTTCTGGCTCCCGGTTTAAGAAAAGACCAACTTCGGCCCCGTTCAATTAACCCTCGATTCCGGAGAACCCGAGACCCTCCGAAACAACGGAATGGATTCTCTCTGAGAAGTCTTCGCGAATTCACCTAACTGCTCAATAACGAAAGCCGGTGGAGGGGCCGCTCCTCCTCTCTTCCCGGCATTAACAATTACCGACACGAGTCGATGGATGCAATTTACCGAAGCTGACGATGCTGCGCGCGCGCGCGCGTTGCACGAACGGCCGAGGAGATCTTCCTCCTCTTCGTGTCACGCGAGGAAGACACCGGGATTAAAAATACGGGGCACGTTGCTAAAAACTGCGAGACCGCCGGCGCGCTACTCGCGAGCGTTTTTGCGGGGCGGACTCTCTTGACGGGTGCTACCATCTCCGAGATAGCGACCAGCGAGTTTAATTTACTTGCGACAGTTGCCCTTCGGGGAGGAGCGCGATACGTAATGCGAAATTTTATTTCTGCTGTTTGCGACGTTATTGTTGGTATTGCGATGCTTAGAAATCACTATCGCTGCGGCGCGGAGATGCAGATGTTTTTGTAAGCGAGTGTATGAGTATCTGGAAATTGCTCTTGGTAAAAATGTCGCAAATTACTGGCTGCTTTATTTTATTCGGTCATCTAATGCACAATCATCGCTGATTAGTTAATTATTAGTTATTAGTTAATTATTTATAAGAGTCAATACTAGATAAATTAAGTATCATCTCGAGGATTAACGAATCAAATTTTATTCGACATCATTGAATATACTCGAGTAACTCTGCAATCTCTGTTCGAATAATATAATAAAATAAAAAAATGTAAAATTATTCGAATAAAGAACGAAGAATAATTCGAATAAATGGACAGAGTAGTATATTACAAATTATGAATAATTCGAATAAACTGTCGACCGAAATTCGAATTTATTCGACTAACTAGAACAATTTATTACGAATAATAAATAATTGCAATTCGAATAAACAATTCTACCAAAAAGACTACCCTCCAACAATCATCTCAAATAAATATTAGCTCAAATATTCCGCAAGAATATCACAAACAAATGCACATCCCGCATTCGGTGACACTCGACAATCGCGACGCGGTTATTATCCCGCTCGCGGATTCGAACAGCGAGTTAACTCGGTGGAAAAACTGAATAGATTGTTTAGGCAACGAGGACGGAGCTCGGCGAACGCCAGTTTGGGCCCGAGTTCTCGAGTCTGGCTGAACTTGGGCTGAACATCCCCGCCTCGGGATGTTCCGGAAGCGAGGAGTGCCCTCGAAAATTCTCGAGAGGCAAATCCCGGGTTTGTCGAGTCGTCTTGGAAGCATCGACGCGACTGCGGAGGGCAATCGTCGATTCCGGTCGATAACGAATACATTAAATGCGTTTGAAATGCTACACGAGCCCCGGACCCGCCATTAGCACGCCGCTGGACGATTCGAAGCGGCGCGGCGGCGGCGGCGGCCCGACGTGGCCCGACGTGGCCCGACGCGCCGCGGCCCGGTGGCCACCGGCACCTCGGGTCTTTGAGGGTTAATTGCGGACGTGTTGCGGAATTCCATTAATCGAAACGGCTTTCGGGGCTTCTCTGGTATTTAAACTACACGCGGACACGCGCGCCTTATTCGCCGCTGATCGATGCTCGCCGACTGTTCGCTTTCGTGTCCACCGGCGTGGAAACGCCGCCGTCTAAATAACTAAAATCGACAGAGCTCAATCGGATCCGCATTGCTCTCGGGCTGCGGCGGAGCCCGGCCCGAAATCCCGAAATCCCGGGTCCCCGGCGCATCCGGACAAGTTTAAGCGTGTTCTCTGGAGCGTCTCGCGACGAGGAGTCTCCGCGTTTGGCTTGCTATTGCTTCCCAAAAATGCGGATTTAGATATAGTCGAACTGACCTGTTGGGTTCGACTGGGGTCACGTGCAAAATGCTCTGGATATATACAGGGTGAGTATAAAGTCTAACGTTCGCAGCCTTCTTTTCTTTGCTGTTTTTAACGGGAGACGCCGCTGGCTAAAATTTACCTTAAAGGTGAGCAAATAACGTTAACAAGACTGAGCTTGTGTTACGAATTTTTAAAAAAGGTTAATAATAAAAAGTTAATATTTTAAATATCGTTTGCATTTTAGGACACTGTATTGGAAATTCTTTCCAATTTTCCCTCAGCTGATAATTGAGAAGATGGATAATTTGGAAAGAAGAGAGACGATTATTCGATCCCCGCTGATCGCTTTTATAGTCGCTGATTATCAACAACTATATAAACTGTTTCGTGAATTGTTCATTTTTGTTTACAGGCTGAAGGACAATCGGGGAGAATTTACCATCCAGCTTCAAGCAACTGTTCAAACAGGTGGAATCTACTGTATTGTAATTTAATTTATTTGCCGTGTCAACAGAGTGAATCCATTGTTACGGAAAGCGGAATAATAGCAAGTACCAGTGTAAAATAACAATAGTGAGAATAATAATGAGTAACAACGGTTACGCTAATAACACTGACAATAAATACAGTAAGACAAGAATTAAGGAATATTGTGTACGATATGAATGGCAGAACGTTTTAACGAACTAAAGGAATTACAGAAACAATCACGAAAATGACAATAATGATTGGCCATAATAATAATAATCACCGACGAGTGATCGCTTTAGCCCTGAGGTACGCAATTTTTCTTATCAAAAATAAAAGAAATGTGCATAAAATATATATCGGAGCATGAGAACAATAATAAAATAAATATTTCATTATTTTTAATATTTATTTTTTAAAAAAATATGGACGACTCGTGTATGAATCACTGCGCATCGGTATATATAATATTCTTTTTGTATATTATATTTTACATACAGCAAATACGTATACTATATAACAAGAGAAAAATGAATGGAGCTTAATCAGAAATTATTAATAATTTTAATTTCAAATCAGAGCAATCGTAGATAACACCGTATCGCAAAAATTTTAATAACAATTGTCAGATCTGGCGTTAAAATAATTATCTTCAATATTATTGCGATTATTATTGTCCTATTTCTATTAGGAGCAGCACATAAGTTGTTACCTATACTCTTGCGTAATAAAATATCAAAGAAAAATGCGGTTGACACATACAGTAGGTTTCAACGTGACGGGAAACAGACATTACCCTAATCAAACCGGACTTTAGGTCCAGGTGAAACAGCAAAAACTCGTCCAGGTACCGAAACGAGAGAAGCAAAGTGTATCTAATCGGAAGCTGAGAAAATTAGAATGACAATGGGAGGAACGATAGGAGCCGGTGTCTGGTGTCGCACTACGGCGTCGTAGAGCCGGCTGCTTCGTCGTTACCTCGATCCCATTGTCCGCGGGGTTCTTACGGCGCGAGAACCAGCCTCCATTAATTTCGCGGTCGTTTGACTAAACCGAGCTGTTTTCTAGTTAATTTCGAGGAAACGGAAGTGGCGGATGCGGTGGCGGCGACAACGCAACGGCAACGACGACGACGACGACGACGGGGAAGGTGGCGGTGGCTCGGGACTAATCAGATTACGCGGGTTTCAAGGGAAGAAGAAGCGAGACGGTTATGAAAAACCGCCAGCCGGTGAGATCGGGCTCTCGCGCGGCCCGCGGCAAAAACCGAGCGTTAAATCGCGGTTCGCAGAATGCCGGCATGAAATTATTACGAATCCAAGAAAATCCTGGTTACAGCGAAAGAAATTATACGTCTGAGCGCAGGATCCTTTATCTAGGGGTTCAATTTTTGAATAGCGCGCCTCGGTTTGTTATTTGTCGAACGGTTTGACGCCATTTTTGATAGACGAGCGAGAACTGCGATATTAATAAAAATGGAACGATCTAGGCTTTAGAAGATTTTTGTTAGCTTGTGCTTTAATTTTAAGGTTTGAAATTGTTTCTATAGTGGTATTGATGTTTTATCCAACTTCTGTTTAATATTAAACCTATAATTGATATACTGAATATAAATAAATATAACTAATATATCTGTATATTAGACACTAGACCGGCTTCAGATTTTTTATTTCATAATTATTGAAGTCAAAGCTGCTTCCATTAAAAATTGTTGAACATACTTTGTAATATCTAATATATAATAATATAATGAGATATAATTTATATCTTACATAATATAATATATAATAATATAATGAGATATAATTTATATTTTACATAATATTATATATAAGATATATTAATATAAGATAATTTTATATTATGTAATATAATATCCTATAATAACATAAAATGATATAATAAGTATATACTTTAAACAAATTCTTTCTTGTGATTCTCATAAGACTGCCAGTAACAATTAGACCTTTTAAACACTTTTAGATTTAGGCTATGTCCACAAATCCGGTTATGGCCATTTCAACAGGCTCGGCAGAATATTTTACAATGTAAAAAGATTTCATGCATCCCTAAACTCTTTCATCTCATCTACTACATTTTAGAATCAACCCTTTGCGGTCTTATGTCCACTCCACCAAATAAAATTAAAACATATTACTGTGTTACATATATCAAAACTTAAAAGAGGAATTAATAAATTTCGTTTCTCCTACTCAATCTTGCATTTTATGTATTACTGTTCGTTCAATCAAAATTAACCGGCATGACACCTATGTACAAACTTGATACGACTGCAAAAGGTTGATATTATATGACTTCTAGCTTCTGCTTCCATGTAATATTTCTTTTTCATCAATATTTTCAGTCTACCAATATAATAAACGAATCAAAAAGAAATACGAAAAGAAAAAAGACAAGATTCACCCCCCCCCTTTCCACCCACAAGGAAGGAAAAATCCACACCCGTGGTAAAGGTCGCTGTCCAATAGGGCTATTTTCAATACTCAATTTTGAAAGATCAAGAAAAGTCGTCCAAAGCGAATTCTCCGCCACGTCGAGATCACAGAGCGGAATATTCGATGCTCGAAGCTCTCGCATTTTCCGCGGCGCTCCTCGTGTATCGCGCGACGAAACAGCGACAAAAAGTCGTCCATCAACGTTTCCCGAGTCGTCGCGAAGGGTAGGCCTGCCTCGGCAGAGCCATTTAAAAACGGATCGGGGAAAAAGTTTCGCCGACTCTCGAAAATCGCTTCAGTTTATCGAATATTTTCGACGAAAACCAATGCGCCGCTTCTCCATTCCGTTTTGTTTCGTCCGGGCACAAAGCGTGTACCGAAAAAATCCATTCGAGAGGGCGCCTTTGCCGCGGCGAATCTGCCCGGGAGACACCTACGATTTCGGTCGACAAAGTCCGCTCACTTTCGAGCAACGGGACGCGCAGTCCCCAATCACCGTTTCCGCTCATCGCTTCGAAACAGTTTAGCCGATCGCCGCAACCCCGATCGACGACGTGCCCGAAATCAAAATGTCGCGACCGCCGTCGCCTCGGCAGGGGGAGGTCGTCCCGAGCACCCCGCGACTGCCGCCGTCTCCGCGTAAGTAGCTGCTTGTTGCTGTCGGAGTCGTCGGCGACACGGAAAAAGCAGAAATTCAAATGAGCCGGCGCTGTTAGCGCGGCGGCGGCGTTTATATGATAAAGAGGCCGCCTTAAACGATATTTATAACCGTCGGCGAGGCGGTCGGTTCGCCCTTGGAAATAGATACGAAACGTATGCTAATCCCTGCGCTTGTCTTCTCGAACGTTGCGGTAGCAAAGCGGCGGCAGGGATTCTCCGGCGAGAATCTCGGAGCCGGGAGTCGGGGGATTCGTGTGGTTGGCGAACGAAAATTTTCCGCGTTCCTTGCGCGCCTCGCTACGCTCGATAAACAACGGGCCTGGCTGGGGAACGAAGCAACGGCGAGAGAGAGCGAGAGAGAGAGAGAGAGAGAGAGAATTCTACGACAAATCAGATTCGACGATGCGGGACCCAGTCCTGTTTCCAACGGATAGATCGCCGACGAAAAAGTCCTCTGGCCAAGCGAGCGCCGAGAGCTGCTCGAACGGTGGCCGAAGGGTGACCGGAGGGTGGCCAAAGGGTGGCCGAAGGGTGGCCGAAGGGTGGCCGTGGTGCAAACGGTGCAGCGCGGGGCCAAGACTCACGAGGTGGCTCGCAGGTTCGATTCTTGTTTTCCAGCGTGCAGAAAACGAAAGCGGCGGACCGAATCGAATGGAAACTCGTTTCTTCGAGATAGCCTACCGGAAATTCTCAAAGGAATTGCCCTTCCCGTGCGATATCAAACCCTCGAGCTTTCCACTCACCTGCGCGGGGCCGATCGTCTCCGCAAGCACGATGCTGCGGCCGGTTTACGGCGGCCCGCAGCAACCCGAATTTCATAAGCGGATCTCTTAATCCCGGACCGAGTGCGCTTTACATATCACTGCCCCGGAATGATCCCCCGGCTCGATCGTGTCCGCATCCGAATATTCCGATTCCCCGGGAGCAGACCGCCGAGAACGCCGCGAGGATCCGCGCGCGGTTTTATCGTGCCCGCTCGGTAACAACTTCCCGATGGAACCTGTTATTTATTCCGCTGATCGAAAAATTTAACGAATTATTCCGTCCGGCCGGCTCCGATCCGTTCCGCCGTCCGGGCACGCAATTTCTTCTCGAAAATAAACCGGTGCTCACGGAACGCGTCCCGAATTTCTGCTTTTTTCGACGTTCTCGGGACGGTTTGGCGTGTCTCGGAGAAGACAACGATCTTTTTATAATTGAATCGAACGACTTGGAATTTGTCGGGAAATGCTGGTTTGTTAGGCGATGCGGAGAAGGCTGGCGGAAATTGCGGCTGGCTGGAACAGCGAAGCGGAAGTTAAATAAACGAAGCAGAAGCGGAGCATCCGTGGTAAAATATATTTATTCTATCGAGTAATATTAGTAATAATTACAGTAATAGTAACGGCGATAACAATGGCAATAGCAGGAATTGTTTTAGTAGTATTGAGAGTGTATAAGAGATGTAGAATAGAATCGAGGTAGCAAGTTTATCCAGCCTTGAATCATTTAAATGGATTGCAAATGAAATATTGGCGTCTGGAAATGCTTTTAACCTTTATACCGTTTTAAATCGGAGCTATTCAATTTTGCTTAAAATCCGCGGTCTAGTAATAATAATATAGGTTATTTTCAGTAATGTTAATATAATATTCAACAGTGTAGAATAAGTATGAAAATAGTCTTCTTTAACAGAATAAAGTTTTTAACTTTTATACTATGCATGTTGGACAAGCTGCTTTCGGCTGCATGTGCGACGCTCATTTTAGACACAGCTGCGGCCGCAAAGGGCCGAAAAATGATAAGGTTCATCGATTGCTAGCAACGTATGACGCAACGGAAAGAGATCATGCGGAGAACTCCGCGGTATTAGGGTAGTTCTGTGTCTCTGTTAAGATAATCGCTGCGTCTTTCGTTCGTTTTCCAGCAAATTTTGCTATTGGAAGATAAACAAAATAAAGGAATAAAAAGGATTTAATATATCTTATTCGATAAATTCAATTGTGCAGGGGGAGGGGGTTACTATATATTTAATCTCTTCGAAAGTGGCTTAAGAAATAATGCAAAAATTGGTAATTATTAGTAGATATCTACAATTACAGTTATTGACTGGATATTGCACAGTGATTGACCCTTTTATTAGGACAGTTAAAAAAACGCAGTTCTTATTAAGTTAATATATTCAAAAATTATTGACTACTACAGTTGTATTTTTTAGATTAAATTACGTTGATTCGTAAATTCGTTGAAATATACATATATGCATTTTATTAAGTGAAAAAGGCATTACTGATTTTTTAGGAAAATACGCGCAACAGTATCTCATTCAACAAATATAAATTCAGTTACGCGGAAAAACAAATCAAAGCCAGGACAATTGGTCAGCCAAAGTAACCAGCTTCGCAACCCCATACGGACGAGAATTCGAGTCGCGCTGTTAGCTCGCGTTTGAATACGGAATTCCGGGTGTAAAACGAATCTCCCTGGGAAATAAAAGGGCGAGACCGACGCGGCGGTTGAGTTTCGCGCGGGATTCACGGTTCCGTCCCGGGCGGCCAAAGCGGGAGAGACACTCGAACGCGTTGGCAAAGCGGGAGCGTGGCTCTCGAGGCGGTTCGCGTTCCGGGAAGACGCGCGCAAGAAACTGGAGAACCGATTAACGCGACTTCTAATTTGCTGCGTCCGCTGGCGATGCCCCTCGAGTTAACGCTGCGCGAGTAGAAGTCGAGAAAGGGATGTCGCCGAGCCGAGACGAGGCGAGTCGAGTCGACTCGAGTCGAGGCGAGTCGAGTCGAGCAGGGCAGGGCGACAATGAGCATAGACAATGGCGCTGCTGATACGCTGCTTAGCACGAGGTAAACGGAAGCGGGCGAGGACAAGGAAGAGGGTGAGGCCGAGGGTTAGGGCGAGGCCGAGGGGTAGCCAACTTGGTGAGAGAGCCAACCCTGGGAACTTAGCAGAAACGGCGGAGGGGCACTGAGCACACTTAACTCTCCGTAAATAACGGATTCAACCGTCCTCCGCTATCTTATCCGCGCCCCTTTTCAGGCCCTCTCTTCGCACATTCTGTCGCAAATCCATCCGAGCTCGCGAATTGCCGCCATAATGTCTGACTAACAACCGATCCCGCTCTGCTCGAGTTAGTTTGCCGGCAATCCGGCGAGCCCGGGCTTTGACGATCGCGACGTTTGCTCTGCTACAATGAACCCCATTATCCCCTCGGTGTCGCGACGCCCACTGCTCGCGAACCAGAATAAGAGAACGAGAGAGAGAGAGAGAGAGAGAGAGAGAGAGAGAGAAGGATAGAGAGCCTTAGAGACAGAGAGAGAGAACTCTTCTCTTGTCTCGTCGACTCGGCCTGTGAAAACATCGGAGGATGAATGGTCCTCGGGTGAGCACGGGTCGCGCTGAAAGCATCGATCTTGCACGGCACGATGCATCCCTCCGTTAATGCGCGCGACGAATGCTTCTTGTAAACTTCGTCTCGCTCTTCCTTCGCGACACACCGCGACCCCGATACACGGCGAACGCTTAGCGAAACTTGTCCGACCATCACCGACCCCCCAACAACCCTCCAACAGTGTTTTCCGACGCCAACTTTAATATTAGCTCCGGAAACGCGTTCCCTCAAATGGACACATTTTTCCGTTCTTTTCAACCTGGAGCCGTCCATCCGATGACAAGACCGGACCTCCTCTTCCACGGCTTGCGAAATTATATAAATGTTTGCGCGAGGTCTTTGATCAACTTCCCAATAAGTGCTGGAATTTTTACAGACGTCCGGTTTACGTCCTTTTCAGATCTGGACGTCATGAGTCGTCCATAAGATGTCTAAAGGACGTTTTAAAGACACCTTAAAGACGTCTAGAGGACGTTTCAAAGACGTCTAAAAGACGTTTTAAAGTTCATCATGAGCCATCATTTAGCACAAAATTCAGTTAAAAAATCAAAGAAGACGTTTAAAGGACGTTTCAAAGACGTCTAAAGGACGTTTTAAAGTTCATCATGAGCTATCATTTAGCACAAAATTCAGTTAAAAAATCAAAGAAGACGTCTAAAGGACGTTTCAAAGACGTCTAAAGGACGTTTTAAAGTTCATCATGAGCTATCATTTAGCACAAAATTCAGTTAAAAAGTCAAAGAACCAAAATCGACCATTTTTGAAATCACTGTGCCCTTTGCACCCCGGATACGAAGAGAATTCCACGAGCAACCAACGCACGAAGAAGTTCGCCATCGATGCAGCTCGATCGCGAAAGGGATTATTTTTACCGAGCGACGATCGCGAACTGCAAGGGTGCGGAATTGTGCATCCCCTGCAGACCGGTCGGTAGCGCAACTCCATGTTTTCCCCCATGGAATCTGGCGGCCATCGGCAGTGTTTCGCGCTATCGAGGCCGGTAGTCGTCACCCACTCGAGGAGAGCCGAGGAGGGACCGGTCCTCGGACAACAATGGCGTTCCCGAGGGATAAGGTGCTATTAATAATTTCGAAGCGACGTCGTTACGCTCGGCGCGCGCGAGGGAGAGCCTCGAGAGCAGCGGCGAGAAGCGGCGAGAAGCGGCGAGGAAACGGAAGTGGGGTAAGTCGAGCGATTCGCCCGACTCCCCGGGGACCGAGCTCTCAATTAGCCTGCTCGCCTGCGACTGCGATTACTCCCGCGATTACACGGCCGAAACGGCGGCGAGCAGCGAGTTTGTCGAATCGTTTCGCCGAGCGATTTCGCGCCGGCACTCTGCCGCGCGCCGCTCGTTTCCAGTTCGCGAGCAGATCGAACAGAGGTTCACGAGCAGCCGAAAATTCTGGAAAAGAGGTTAATGTTTCATTTGGGGACGCCGGCTGGCACGTATCTATTATTTTTACGCGAGCTGCGAGACAGAGCCGGCAATTAATCCGGCCTTTCGACGAATTTTACGAGGTCCCTGTCGAGACGGCAGCGGACACGCTCGTAAACGTCCCAATTAATTTGACGCGGTTCGAGCAGCGAGACGTCGTCGCGGCCGGTCGGCCTTCTCCGGATCCCGCCGCGATTGTCCGCGAGATCTCGATCCCCGTTCTTGGATCTTCCGCATCGGCCCGAGCTTAATCCCCGCGATGCGAACCACGCCGCTGCGAACCAGAACCGCCTCGTCTCGTCCCGTTGAATCCGGACAAAGCGGCCCGGCGAGCATCCCTCGCGTTTGTTCCGCTTTGTTTTCCAGCGACGTCGAGCCGCTGCTCCAACGAGCAACGCGCGATTCTGATTTTAATGGTCGATCGAGTTTACCGACCGCGAAATCGCCGGCCCCGCTTTTTGCTCCTATGAGAATCCGTCTATTTTTCCCATTCCGAAGATCGATCTCCTCGATTTGCTTGACGCGATTCAATATGAACAGCACCGGTCGGAAAACATATTTTTCGGACTTGAAATTATAGGTGATATTGTATTCTAACAATGTTCAACAAATGAGTGAGTTAGGATCAGAGTGAGTCACATTTTCCTTGTGAAACAGGGGGCGTTGTTTGTTGACATTTATTTTATGCTTTATTTTACTTTATTTGATTTACGGGCGAATTTACGTTGTGAGGTAAAACGGAACAAAACAACTTTGGCAGATGTAAAGCGAGTGGTCGAAATAATTAATCATTTACACACGTGTGATCTGAATACATTGACATTCACATTATTCCTAAAGGATACACCGATTTCTACTAAATTATCTTTGTAATGTTTAGAAGAGAAATTGAACAGTCGATTAAAAAAAGTCTGACTGAACTTAGGAAATAATTCAAAGTAGATTTAAACCTAGTCTGTACAAACTGTTCACCAGATTTATCGATGCTCCGCCGTTTTGCACAAGTTATACTTTGTCTTTGTTATTGTAAAAATAGGCGCTAATAAATAAAAATAAAAATAGAAATTAACAAGTTAAAATACTTGAATTTTATGAATTTTTCCGGTTGCCCAGGTGGCAGTAAGTGTCCTGTCAACAGACTATAACTCGGCTTGATCATCTTAAATAGACGATTGTCATCGTAAACATAGTGATTGTCATTGTAAACATAGTGATTCGCCTGGTTAGACAATAACACGAATTTAATCGAAATTACCAAGGAAACCGTACACAACGGAGGGCAGAGACGTCGAATAAATTGAAATTTGCCGAAATCCCGTGAGTCTCTTCGTTCCTCCGAGCAGAGAGGAGACTCGTTCGTCCCTCCGGCTGAAACGATCCGCTCGAAAAATAAGGGGCGGGGACCGGTCCTTCGACTCGCGAGCTCGAGACGTACCGCCGGCAAAAGGGAGGAATCTTTGTCGCGGAAATTCAAAGGCATAAAGTGTCGACGAAGCGTCCTGGGAACGCCATCGCGCCGACCCTTGTAAAGACGTTGAATTTTATGAAACGTCGAGGGGATTCGGTGAAAATATGTAAATACGCAATAAAGCGTAAGCCCTCGGTACTCGGCCGGCGCGGCGCGCGGCGTCGCGACGTCTTTCGGGAGCCGACGCGACGTTGCCTTTTCCCTGGAACAACGCGAATCTTAGGACCTCTACCTTCCCAGCTAGACTCCGCCGATCTATTCGGAAAATCTTATCAACGCATCCTATCTATTTTATACTGCTCGGAAATTGCCGAGAGACTCGGGCACGCGACTGATTAACCCTTTGGCGCGTTTGGGCGAGCCTTGAAATGAAGATGTTTAATATTAATCTGTTATTCTACCGTTTTAATATTTTCATTGAAATCTCAGCCATGCGTGGTTGATGAAACTGTTTGGTCAGGTAAGAAAATTAAATTATCGTAGGATCCGTGAGAATGTGGAACTTAAAAATGTAGAAAATGTAGTCGATGCTGCTTTTCATTTTGATTTTGATTAACTAAAGTAGTTAAATTTTTCGCATTTTATGGATTTAAATTCTGTTTTCTTCTGATCAATGATGACCCTTGGTAATATGACGAGTATACTCGTCGCGGAGAAATTACAACATTTTGTGTTATTATGACGATTATACTCGTCACAGAGGAATGAGAATATACCATGCTGTTATGACGAGTATACTCGTCAAGAATAAATGACAATATATCGTGCTGTTGCGTCGAGTATACTCGTCACGAAGAAATAAAAACATGTACTGTTACGACGAGCATACTCGTCACGATGAAATGATAACCCTTTCTAATATAACGAGTACAATCGTCACGAATAAATGACGACCCTTCATAATACGACGAGTATACTCGTCACGAAGAAATAAAAACATGTACTGCTACGACGAGTATACTCGTCACGATAAAATGGGAATCCTTTCTAATATGACGAGTACAATCGTCACGAATACATGACGACCCTTTATAATACGACGAGTATACTCGTCACGAAGAAATAAAAACATGTACTGTTACGACGAGCGTACTCGTCACAATGAAATGGCATCCCTTTATAATATGACGAGTACAATCGTCTTGAATAAATGATGACTCTTTATAATACGACGAGTATACTCGTCACGAAGAAATAAAATCATGTATTGTTACAACGAGCATACTCGTCACAATGAAATGGCAACCCTTTCTAATATGACTAGTACAATCGTCACGAATAAATGACGACCCTTTATAATACGACGAGTATACTCGTCACGAAGAAATAAAAACATGTACTGTTACGACGAGCATACTCGTCACGATGAAATGGCATCCCTTTCTAATACGACTAATACAATCGTCACGAATAAATGACGACCCTTTATAATACGACGAGTATACTCGTCACGAAGAAATGCCGACATTTTGTGTCACGACGAGTCTACCCAAAAAAACAACTAACAATCAATAATTGATTACACTCTAAAA
This sequence comes from Augochlorella aurata, assembly GCA_028455555.1. Lineage (NCBI taxonomy): Eukaryota > Metazoa > Arthropoda > Insecta > Hymenoptera > Halictidae > Augochlorella > Augochlorella aurata. The sequence continues at coordinate 20,100,693 of CM052162.1, read as the reverse complement.
ACTTCTAACAATCGTACCTATAAAGAAATGTTACACCAGGTGGGGTTCATCAAAACTCTTCACCATCCTTTCCCCTGTGAACAACTATAACCTACCAATAAAGTATGAACATTCCTGCCTACAGTTCTTCCTTCCCAGAACTTAACAGTGCAGCACAAATGTTAGCCAACTCTCGAACACCTCCAAAGTAATCATACTTCCCCGCGCTTTGCCGTATACCCAATGAATTCATTGTTGCCGGCGCGAAGTAAATAAATAAATAAATGCGGCTAAGCACCTTAAAGTTTAAGGATGGGATAGTTCCCGATGGAAACGCGAGCAGCAGAACGCCTCCGCCGGTCGACGATGTCACGAAGTCCGACGGTAGACTGAGGGCTCGGTAATCGCGATGTAAACAACTAGCACATCCTCGGCCGTGGCTCCAGTTTTGCTATCGAGTCATTGTTTAGCCAGGGGATAAAGCCGGGGGTAAATTCCAGACCAAATTCCGGGAGCGGCGCTTCCGAGAATTCTTAGCTTGTTTGTACACCGTGAAAGCCCGCTGCGAGGATCGTGCGAAACGCGTCATTATGGAGCTTGCACCTTTCAACTCGGGGTACACATTTATTATCCTATTTAGGGCTTCCAGCTATTAATGCCGCGACACGGGAGCTCCGCGCGAAATCGCTCCCCTCCCGATCGTCTTTTCTTTTTCCTCCGTAGCGTCGCGGCGATAACCTTATTTCCACCGGCACGCATACGTATGTATTTCCCGGCATGCCTCGCCGGCAAAAAGATCCGCGGGGCGGTTCCCGCGGCAGGGAAATCGCGTTCGTTTCAGTCGCGTTTCGTTTCACCGTCGCCGCTGAGTTATCGGGATCGCGAACCGGCCGGCTCTCGTTATTATTTTTACGAGCTCGATATTTGTAAAATGAAAGCGCCGGGACGCGGTAGGTTTCGGCACTAACGATCAACGGTAATGCATCCGTTTAATTCGATTGTCGGGACGCGATACGTTGCTCCGGCGAACAAATACGAATCGGCGCGTAAGTTGTAAATACGCTTTTAGGAGAAAATTTCGTTCCGTTCGGAAATCAGCGGAACAATGTCGGCGCAACCCGGTGGGCGCCAAATAGCGGCGCAACCAATCCAAATCGGGCAGATTAACAAAAATTGAATTAATGAGTGCACGGTATTTGTAAGGCTACGCGAACAAGTAATTTCAAATTAAACTGATCGAACGTATTTGCGAAAAACATGTAGAGGAACGTAAAATTCAGTCAATTTAATCATCGAACAATCAAATATTAATTATTCCAGCAACTTGTTGAAATTCTCCTGTATAATTTTAATGTAATCATATTGTTAGTAATACTGATAATAATAATAATAATGATAGTAATAATAATAATGCTTATTACATTGACAAGGTGGACTCTTGAAACAGAAGAGTCAAAGACAGAAAGACAGAAAATTAATAATAATAAAATAACAATGTGCGGACATAAAATACAACAATAAAGGTAGTAGTAATACGATATATTATTAACAATAGTAATAACAGTAATGGTATGTAATAATACTAGCATTAATAAGAACAATAATAACTTTTGAAAGAATAATAACCGTAATAATCATAACAATAACATCGAAATATTTATTTCCCAATAAGTCTGGACGTCTTAAAGACGTCCACTTTACGACAATTTTAGGTCTGAACGTTTTACGTCCTAAAATGTACGTCGTTAAGACGTCTCACATCAGACGATAAAACGATGTTTAATTCCGGACGTTTCTAAGTCATCTTTAAGACGTCTGTGAGGGGACGTCTTTAAAATTTATAAAATTTATTATTTAATTTAAAACATAAATAAATTTAATAAATTTAAAATATGTCTTCCAAATCTATTTTCTATAAAGACAGCTTTTCCAGAAGTTGATCCATTATTATACTACATAATACGTATTAAAACATACTATTATATAATACTTTAAAATACGTTTCCTAATACATTTTTAAAACGTCTTAAAGACGTCCATGAAATGTCCATAAGACGTCCATAACATGTCTCTTAGACGTCTAAAGGATGTTTTAAAGACGTCTAAAAGTCATCTTGATTTTTAACAAAAGTCGTTTCTAGAACGTTCCTAGGACGTTCATAGGACATTCGAAACGTCTTAAAGACGTCTTTGCATTATCTTCATTGAATGCTGAAATACTGATAAGAAGAGAGAAAAATTACGATTTTTTCAGATGATACGAAAAATTCAATTATAATTTATTTATAATCTATATATCTATAATTTATTTACTAATGATTCATATAATTTTGAATTATATGATTCGAGTGCGTTGCTTAATCAAATTAAGTATTACACAATTAAAACCTATTACATAAAACCTATCACGGATGAAGACGATCGGATCGACGAAGCATTAGCCTCGGTCAGTTAGCAGAACTCTCGTCAACTGCAGTCGATGTTTAACCGAGTGCACCGCCGATCAGGCTCGCATCAGCAAAATGAATTGTTCTTGGCATAACAGGGAGCTGGTAGGGAAGGAGCCGCTAAACAGAGGCCGAGACGTTGGCTGGGATTTCTCGGTGTTCCGTCGCGACGGCAGGACGTACAGCCTGTCTCGGAGCGCGTCGCGACGCCTTGCGTCTACTCGGGCCGAGGCGAGTCGAGGCGAGTCGAGGCGAGTCAAGGCGAGCTGTGTGCCGCACCGTGGATGTCCGACGTCGGTGTTACAGGCTGTGCATTCGCCGTTGCATTGTGCAAAGCCGGCACCCGGCCGCGAGACACTGAGTTACGAGCCACGGAAGGGAGGTCGCGACCACTTCCGGTTGTAATGCAGTTTGCGCAACAATGGGAGCCACAATAGGCCAAGGGAGGCCCACGTAACGCCGCCTCTCCCTTCGGAGACGTTGCCCTTTGACCGAGGATCAAAGCGTCGCTCCCTCTCGAACGTCCGACCCAGCATTATCCTGGCCGGCCGCGACCCTTTAAACGACGGATCCGATCTTCCTGGATTACGCGCCTAATGAAATTTCTTGTTATCCCGTGTTTGTCCTTCGACGTTCCACGGTAACGACCTGGCCAATGGAATCGCTAAACCACTCGGCCACGATGCACGGAACCTCCACCGGGCCATTAAGCCTCGCCGGGAAGTGCTCGCCATTTTTATTCTTCAAATTGAGTTACGAACCGGGAATATTTCATTGCTAATACTCGCGAAATTCGGGCTCTCAAGTATTATTAGCCCGGCTAATTCCTGTTCCGTTTCAACACGTTCGGTAGTTTATCCTTGCCCGCGACGCCAGCTACGAAAAGTCTCTCGGGGATTAATTTTATTAATATTCGGGAACAATGTATTTTCGTCTCGCTACATTTAACCGATTAAACGCCGCGATCTCCGTTCGGGGATTTTGGAATTTTAGTTGGCGC
>CM052162.1:20069964-20081335 GCA_028455555.1 Augochlorella aurata | reverse complement strand
ATTAAATCGCTTTGACAGTTGGTATGCAACGCGAAGAAACTTTGTGCAATATACAATTTTTTAAATATTTTGTTTAATATTCTGTCTTATATTTTATCTAATATTCTAACTGATATTATTTTATATTATATATGCAGTTGATATTGTGAGATTTGTTTGATCGTGATCATTCATCTAAGACATATATATTTTAAATTATACAGTAGAACTTCGATTATCCGAATTCAAAATTGATAACTTAATTAATTAATTTCTTTCTATGGAATATTAATACAATAGGACAATGACTTTGAGGCTACGATGGTATTTATCGAGTGATTGACCTGTGTAGTGTTGTTATCGCTATTGGTAAGTATTTAAAACTATTCTTTATATATATTAGTATAATTGTATAATATGTAGAGATCATATGAATTAGTAAACAATAAAAAGCAGTTATTATAAAATATATAAACAGTGACAGAAGTCAGGAGGTGCTGTTTGTTTACAGTCGGTCAGTTTCGAGTCCCCCGTTTCCTAGAAATTGGGGACTGACAGAAGCAAATCTTTCCTGCCAATAAGGAAAACGCGTTTACCCTACTTCTGCGAGGTCGTTGACATGGACGGCTCGATGGGAATCGGCCCTACACTTTCCTCCGTGGCATCTTCCGAGCAAGGGACAGTACGTATTCCAGCCGATAAGAAAATAAAAGACGCGGCGCGTTCAGTGCCGGCACGAAGTCAAAACGCAGCCGAGACCGAGGATTAATTCCAGAGGACGGTTACAGAGATGCGAGAAAATTCGAAAGCGTGATACACGGTGCCGGGGTGGAGGGCTCTTTTATTCGATGCGACGGTGCATCTCCCTAAATACGAATAACTCGGGAGGAACGAGGAAGAAACGGGAGGAGCGGCAAACACGGCCGAGCGAGCGCTCGCTCGATTATCTCGCGAAATTGCCCTTCCCCGTATTTGCATCCGTCGCTTTGAGCGGGTTGATTTTATCATTGATATTTTATGTAAATAATCGCGAGCGCGCCCGCGCCGGAGCTCTCGAGAGCTCGTGAGGGGGCCGTAGTCGCGAGGGTGTATCGCGCCGGATATGACTCTGTTCTTGTAGGAAATTTCGAGGCGCCGATAAAGCTCGTATAAACGGAGATCGCGGTTTACGAGGGCGCGTTTTAAACGAAAAATAAATTTCATTAAAACTCGCTACAATTCCCGTCGTCGAAACTTTCGAGCGCAATCGGCCCGCCGCCGTTTGCATTCCGCGTGCTCGCCGACCCCGGGCTTTTCGGAGTTCCGAACTTCCGGAAATCATGCCGCTATATCCGATTTTTGCGTTCACTGCAATTGGAGAAACCAGCCAATTAACGCTTCGACCTGCCGCCAGTTTTTCTGACCATTCATCGAAAACGTGGATCAACGTTTTTCAATTATTCCGACAATGGTCCAAAAGCGAGAACAATTTCTGCCACGACTCGACGAATTAGTTGGATCCGGAGAACGTAACAACGTCTTCGAAAATTGTTCTCTGAAAGGAAATGGCGATTAAAGGAGTCTATCAATAGGACTCCGGTAAGCGAATCGCTGAGCGCGACAGGAAAGATCAACCAAGATCAAGAATATTTCTACTTCATTTCTGCCGCGGAAATGTTACGTCAGCGAAACGAATAGCAACTTTCTTTCGAATTTTATGAAACGATCTACGAAAATAAAAGTCAGGAATAGTCCGTCGCAATCAGAAATAGCTTCGCAAAAGGCAATCCAAAAGGTTTGCAGTATTGGATTATTATATGTAACTATAATTACGTGACTATAATACGATATATACGGATCCCAACCATTAGCTGAATTCTTATCTCCTTCTGCTATTAATATTGCATTAATTACATTTTATCATTATTCCATACTAATTTTAATGAACATAAAATATATACAACTGCTTCGTATTTGAAATCAATGATCACACTACACGGCTACTTTTGTCTCAAAAGTTCGCATATGTATTGCCAGGTTAAAAGAATTACAGGAATGTATGATCCATCTCAAAGCTGAGATTGACGATCCTAACCAGAAGAATGCAAAGATACGAAGAAGCTCCGCTTTTCCTGTCAGCGCCCCGAAGTCAGTCGCAGCTAAATGCTATCCCTCCGGTGACCAAATTACTTATAGCTTGTTCCGCAAAGTGACAAGCCGTGAAATTGACGTCCTCTGCCAAAGGTAAACACAATAAAGCCCTTCCTCGGCCGGCGTTCGATGAAGCCGCGATTATACCGGGAAAGTATCCGAGTACATTTCCCGTAAACCCCATTCGCAGCATGCAGAAAATTAAGCCAGTTAGAGAACACGGAAGCATGAAAAATGTAATCGTACCGATGCCCGTGTTTAACATAGAAATAATTCATTGCTCGCGTGGCCCTCCGGAATTAATTGACGGCGGAGTATTCCAGGGAGCGGAGACGCCCAGCGAGTTCCCGCAAATGCGGTGGTAATGGCGACAGGCTAATACGCGGGTTCAGGGTCGCCGGTAGAGGTAGCCGGGCATCCGGATAGGTAGATAGGTAGGTGTAGAACGGTAGAACACGAGCGCGGATGGCGGACGGTGAATCGAAACGCGCGGGGCCAAGTTGTTAATTTCTGGCCGTTAACTTTCCGGCGAATGTCACGGATTCCGGGACAAAACATCTCGGCGGCAGTGGCCAGTGCTCTGGTATTAACCCGACGGTAATGAAGAGACGACCGAATCGTCGACGGCGTCGTTGGGGCTACAGCTTTTGAATCCGGCAGGCTCTAATAGGCGACGCGGGCTCGTTTGAGCACCGACGCCCACGCTCTGCGCGCTGGCCCGCAAAAACCGAGCTCTGATACCGACTAGCGGCGAACATGTTGAAAGCATTAGGAAGTTTCTTGCCGGCCGCTACCCCGGAGAAATTAGAGGCAATCATTCTCGGCTTAACCGATCCACGATTCGAACGGTTTTTCGTCGGATCCGCCCACCTCGGCGACCGGCCCGGCCCGGCCCTCCTAATAAACGCCAACACGGAGGCGCCGCTTACACCGGCAAGCCGAAATCGATGACTCGCCGGCCAGCCCATTACGGCGCGGACCACCGGAGATGAATAGCGACGCGGGTACAAGATGCACCGTCAATGCCGTCGTTAATGCTATTATCGACAGACACTGGGACGGTGGGAACGGTTCCGCGCGGGAGACGTTTCAGATGTTTCAATGTTTCGCTGTCGTGTCCGAGGCACTCGGATGAGACTCGATCGAAGGATCGGAGCTACGTGTACACCGCCGGCCAGAAGTATTTCGTCGGTGGTTCAACCTCGGGGTTCTCTCTCTGCTCGACCGGGCTGGGTCGAGTTTCCTGCGGAAGCGGCGCTCGATCGAGTTAGGCATAGACGGGAGATTATCTGGTCTCTGTGCATAGCGTGGCCTTAGAGTGGGCGTGGCCTCGATGCCCCCGCTTCTGAAAGAGCCGAATAGGGCAATTTATGCCCGCGTCCGTCCTAATGTAACGATTCAGGGGAAATTACGTCAAACAAAGAGATAGAGCCACGTTGACTGACTCCGAGTGGGCGTGGCCTCGTTGCTCTCGACTGCGGAAGAGCCGGGCTCGCGCCCAGTCGGGCAATTTAAGCTTACACGTGTCTCTCAGTGTAACAGCTCAGAATGAACGACGTCGGGGAAGGAGGCAGAAGTTTGTAACGTATTCCGGATGGGCGTGGCTTTGTTGTTCTGCATCGCGAGAGAGTTACAGCGGCGCTTTAAAGGGCAATCTATGGCCGCGTCTGCTATAAAGTGGATAACGCTCAACAACGTTTGTTACGTATCATCTTTTCACGGTATAGAGCAATTCGAGTGGGCGTGGCTTCGGTGCTCTACGCAGTGACGGAACTGTCTTCCAGCTCCTAGAGTCTCTGCGAATGACGAAACGGCCGGCGTAATGTCTTGCTCCGCGAAGTTTCTAATACTTGTTAACCGGAGCGACGCTGTGAAAATTGAAAGCGAAGGACGCCGAAGGTCCAAATTGATTAGAACGATGCCGTCCGAATGGCCGGGTATAATTTTGATGAAATACGTCGCCCGGATGGAGCACGAATTTATTTGCGGGTCGGAACGAAGTTTCAAACTTATTAATTCCTCTCAGCGGGAAATTCTGGATTATCCGGCCGAAGGAGATGAATACTTTCGGAATAAATTTCGTGTCTAAATTAAAAACTTCAAAAGAAACAGCATTACCTGTACGCGCGTCGTCTTTATGAAAATCTGCGCTTATCTTTTTTCCCCTCGTTTCGACTTGAAGCTACGCTCGCCTAGCTCGAGTCGCGCCGCGCCGCGCCGGTGCTCTCGCTCACTCGAAACAAGAAAACTTGCCGCGAAATAAATACTCCGCTGCAGAGGGATCCTCTCTCCGTGCGTCGCTTCCTCGATCGAACCGGAAGCCGCCGCGAATTTCCGCCGCGAAAGAAATTCGCAGTTTCGCCGTGCTGCGAGAAGCGAGCCGGGCAGGATAGGTCGTTTAAAAAAATATCCGGGATTCGTAAATAGCGGTGAAACTATTTATTCGTTCACGCAACATTTTGTCGCCCGCGAAACGGGCGAGGCAATATGCGTACGCCGACGTTTCTCCAAGGCTTCGAAACAATTTTCAGACGCTGAAGTGGATATAACATTCAATTCATTTCGCGAAGTCTCTTTTATGGCTTCGATCAACTCGAAACGACTTCTTCGAAGTGGTGATTCGAGTTTACGGAATAGGAAAGGTCATGCGGAGCCGTGGCAGACGAAAAATAACCATTAGGCTCCCCACTCCGCTGCGCAGAGCGAATTAGCGGGTGTCGACGCGTCATTTGATTTACCCCCACTCCTCGGGTTTGGAATCTAGCTTAATTTTCTGGCTACCATTCGCTGACTCGTATTTGGAGATTACGGTGAGGGATTAATCTCGTTTGTTGATTCTTTGGCAAAAATTCAACAGCGTTAAGTTTGTTTTTGATTGTTGAAAAGTCTTTTTAAAAATTAGGTGAGTACAAGGTACGCTTTGAGTATACTAATATAGAAGATATTACTCAAACTGTGTCATTTTATTGTCAGTTACTAAGTTATTTTGATTATTAGGTTTTACGTAACAATTGAAATCCTTCTGTGGATTATATTCTGTTAAATAGTGTATCAGTTTCCTAAATTATACAAGTGTGATTGCATAATTTGTCAATCATGGCTTAACGAATTTCGTGATGGGGTTTTGAAAGAGGACAATATTTATCGTTAGCAAAGTTTATGTTATTCTGCAATAAATTCTCCCTAAGTGTCTCTCAGCTTGCAAACAGAAATGGACAATTATGGAAGATGATTATTCGACCGACTGGCTCGTTTTTATAATTACCAAATGTCAACAATTATAAAAGCGAGCCACATGGTTTAAATAATGGTACATCCTCTTCCTAAATCGCCCATTGTTATTTATAAGCCACGGGACACTTACAGAAAATTTACTATTCAACATATTTGCTATTTTTAAATGCAAGTACGATTTAGAATATTGAACGAAATACTATCGACCGCAGGATCTTCGACCACCGTTTATAGCCAATCAACTGCGTTATTAAACCGAACGCGGAATAAATAATAATTTCATACATAAGACAGCCCAACGATATAACTAATTATTAACCCTTTGCGCTCGAAGCTATTTTAATTCGAAATCCAAAACATATTTTATGATTTCTATTTTATATGATTCATTGCGATTTATGTATATGAAATTTAGCCTATTCGCAAGTACAGTATTCACAATATTAACAAACTTTAAATCTAATATTATTACAAATATTTTGAAAAATATTGTACCAATTTTTAGTGGCGCCTCAGAGTCGCCACTCGAGTGCAAAGGGTTAAATCTGCAAGCCGCCCCATTTAATTTGTACATCGACGAACGCCCCGATTTGGGCCAGCCACCTCTATAACAGTTCCAGCTAATCAAGCATGGACGAATAGATTTTTGCGCAGCTAGATCAAGGATTGCGAGGAGGATTATGGGACGTCGAAGCCGGGTTTGTCTTTCCCAACGATTTCACCGTGTGCTTTCCATTCGCCCCGTCCCTCTCGGCTCCTTTTAAAACGGGGGAATGGATTTCCGTAATTCTGTAGAGCTTCTTCTCTTCCATCCATTATCGCGAGCCGGCGGACCCGTCGGAAAGATAAACGAAGCACGGTTAATATATCCGGACACGAAAATTATAGTCCCTTAGTTCGCTGAACCGCGAACCGCCCGAGAAAAGTGTATTGTCTTTGCTTAACGGCGTTATATTCGTTTTACGATAACTGCGACCGTTAGGAAACTCTCCTATCCCATTCTCGCCCATCCTCCCCCTCCCCCCACTCTCTCTTTCTCTCATCCCTTCTCACCTCTTTCCCTCCCTTATTCTCTCTCTCTCGCGGTCTCTCTTTTCTCGCAACGATACCGCGTTCTCTCGTTTGACGACTTCCCAAAGCACACCGGCAATATTCTTCATAGTTTATGCTAGCTAGGCTGTGCCCCCCTCCTCTCTCCCCCCACCGCGCCGGAGAACAACGCACCAGGTCTCGGATATCAGAAGCGCTGGTAACGCCGTGAAAATTGAAGTTTAATTATTGATTCCGTAGCCGAGGCCACGAAGCAATCGCGGGGCCGGGGACCATTAGCCATTGTTCGTTCAGCCACGACACTCAATTTCCTGCTCGGGCTTCGCAGAATTTAAATCAGTTATTTGCTGGCAATTATAAGATCGACGGCCGGTCATGCCAGCGATCGCCGGAGGGGGAGAGGGGGCCTTTCAATACCGCCTACGAGTATTTATACGGAGAGACTGCGAGGATCAGCTAAAAAGGGGATTGAAGTTTGCTGTTCGATCGAAACCAATGGATGCAACAGCTTCTAATTGGTCAGGCAGGGCGGTTTTGATGCCCTATGCAGTTTTCTCGAGCGGGAAACGTGCTCGCGCTCGTTGCGTTTGATATTCGCGATTGTATTTGGTTTACTAAGCAGCTGGAACAGGTGCAACAGCTTTTCAAGAAGAGGGGGCTGTGGCGCTGGTTCCTGTGGGCTGACCAATTAATTGCTGTCCTTTGTAATTAACTCGTTGTATTATAATTTTTGAGATTGCAAACTTCCACTTGCAATAATGCAACAATAAACAAATATTACAATTACCCCCGTACGTAATTAGAATAAATATCTTACCATTATTTTCATAAACTAATATAGAACAGCTGATTATAATAGTCTAGAAATCAATGACTAATACTATCAATTCACGCGAGTTAAGAAAAAATTAAATAATGATAATTCCACGAACCATACTCGCCCCGCTAAGAAACCGAAGAGTGGCTGAAAGGCGCCCGGATAATCCGTTTAAAATCAATCGGATCAAATCACGTCCATCAGCGCGTCGTCGCTAACAGATCCAGGGACTGGTCGATCGCGTGCTTTATCGTGCCAGAGCTGCGAATCGGTAATTTGTGTGCACGCGGTGCAGCGCAGGTAGATGCGCAGCTCGTTCGCGAACATTCGTCTCGGGTACGATCCGGTGCTGGTCCAGTTTAGTGGAGCAGGTTACGAGCATTAAGGCGACTCGACTGGTACACAGCGTGACCGCTGCAAATAGCCGTCGGTTATATTTTCGTACCGAATATCGGTGGCCGCGCCGCGATGCGTCGCCGCGACGGCGTTGCACCACGGCACCGCGCGCCTCTTCCGCGTCTTTATAGTCGCGCGCGGCTTGTTTTAGTGTTACGCCCGTTCGCGGAAACTGGCGATGACATCATGTAAAAACTGGGAACCAGCGGCACCGAGAGTTTGCGATCGCGGCGGATAGCGTTCGCGGATTATCCGTCGTATATGCATGCGTCGACACCCGCGCAAAAGTCGCTGGAAGCTATTCCGTTTGTCCACGGATTACGCAACCGTCCGCGGGACCCGCCTCTAATATCGTTTCGTTGTCCGATGGAACGTTAAGTAAATCCCGCGGACAGGCCGCTCGTTAATTATTGTCTCCGCGTCGCCGCGAGCGAACGGTATAACCGCCGACGACGCAGCTGCATTTACCGCGGACGGCGATCTTTGATTTCATTGAGAGCCGCGCAATGTGGACCGTTCGTTTTGAAACGGAACAGCTAATTAGGCACTACCCGACTGCGAATCATAAGCATTTCAAGACTGCGAAATCATCTCTGGTTGTTAATTAGTTAATAATCCTCGGGAAAACAGAATACGTTTATCGTGCGCCGGGTATTTTTAATCAGTTAAGCGTGTTTGACGACTTTATCCGTCATGGAGATGTGGAAGAATTTTGTGTCGTGACGACTATATCCGTCATGGAGATGTGGAAGAATTTTGTGTCGTGACGACTATATCCGTCATGCGTAAAATTTTGTTACAATATGGTATTTAAATTGTAGTTCTGGCGAGAACTAAATTATATTCGTAAATTTTAATATGTTTAAAGTGTTTAGAGGTCGAGACGAAATGAAATAAACAAATGAAAATTATAAATAATTTCAGTTGGATTCATGAGTTGGATTCGTCTTTTTGGATTCGTCACTGGTGGCCGTTTTGCAAAGAGATCGTCACAATTAACTGGTTAAACTGCTGCAAGAAGTAGCGATGATGCACGAGGATCCCTTTATGAAAATCGAATAATGTAAATGTTAGGTGTATTTACCCTTTGCTTTTTAATCGTTATAGAAACATACATATGGGGTTAAAACGATATGTGCCAAATGCCGGCACCGAAATATTTTGTTAAGGCACTGTACTTGCTCGCAATTCTTTTTAACTCGAATAAGAGTTAAAAAATTAAATGAAAAAATTTAAAAAGTAAGAATTGCATAATCATTTTGTTACCCCATTGCAAGTTAGAACACAGTAGGTGTCAATCCTTTGTAGTCGCACGTCAACTCCGAATCACCAAAGTAATTCAATTTATTTATTTCCACTTGTTCAAAAACGATTTTATTAATTTAAAGCTTAATTTCTCGAAAGATTAGAAATATTAGGACAATTTAACTAAGAAGGGTAGTATTATTTATCAACCAACTTTACATCCGACGCGTACAGCAAAAATGACTAACAAAACTAATAATTATCTACAATTAATTCAGCTTATCCACCATTTTATGGCAACTCGAGCTCGCATAAAGCAATTCAGCGAATCGACTCGCAAAAAGGAGTCCCCGTAATTTCAACAATCGGCGAGTAAAAAATGCAAGGCCGGCCGTATTGTCCGGCGCAGAACGGTTTAGTATTAATCGATCTAGCCGGCGACGCGATATTTTGAGGCCGTAAAATCGGCCGGACCATAAAGTAATCATGTTGCGGTAGTCGGGACAATGGACTTTGATTCGAATTTGATTCCGGTGAACGTTGTCTTTGTAAATGTCCATTGTCCCGAGTCCCGAACATGATTACTTCATAGCCCCGGTCGATTTCACCCCGGCGTTTAACACTAAACCAACAGACCAATGATTAATTCTCATAACTCTGGGAAAATCGACGGGAATACATATCCCGGAGCAACAATAGCAACGGAAAATAATGAAAATCGCGCGAATGTTTTTTAAACATTGTTTACGTTCCAATATCCGTAACAATGCGTAACATTCCCGATAAAAACGACTTCCGCAATTGTTTGACCGTATTCCGGTCAAACAGAATTCCACTCAATCTCGTTGACAAACATCAAATTGATTCGTTATATTCTCGACGTCAAGTTAAACAGAGAATCGCGTTTTTCGTTCCCGGCGGCCGTAAAATATATTATATAATCGAGCGCTCTGCTCGATCGCTCTGATCGGCGCGCTTAAACAAATTTCAACGCAACGATTCCGCCGCGCAGACGCTTCTCCGCCCAATGAAAAAATAAAGTTCCTTCAACCGTCGGTTCGAAAAGCGAAAAATTCGAGAATTTCAGCGGTTCGAGACTCCGCTGCGTTTTGTGCAAGTGCTCGGAACAATGCGGCGCGTTCGCGGCGATTCCGGCGCAACGCGGATAAATCGGCGCGCGTTCCTCGTGCGCGTATGTTAAGCGATAAGGATTTAGAGATAAAGCAACGTTCGGTATCGTTCAATCTTACGGGCGCATTTGCATGTTTGATGCGCCGGCACAGACGAGGTAATCGGTCGGCGTTGCTTAAATAACGACACACCGTAGAACGAACCGATAAAGCTCCTGCGCCAGAGCTCCATCCGTTTCGCCTAACCGCCGCGCGGACAATGCGGGAGCCCCCGGCACGATATTAAACAATCAACTTTAATTCCATCGAACGGCTGTAATTCGCAATCTCGTCTAACCCGGCCAACAATGCTTCTGCCGATAACGCTCGAGCACCGGCGCTCCCGTTTGACGGATAGGAATCATTCGCGGGAGCGTATCCTAAATGCCGTTTGATCTCCGCCACCAATGCACACAAGATTGTCGCGAAATTATGCCAATGGAAATTCTGGGCGGTCGGATCGCGAGATCTAATTGTCAAATACTCTTAACGGTAAGCTCCGAGCATCGGATTCGACAATCTTCGGGCTAATTCAAAGCGCGGCGGCGTGCCGGATGTGCGAACGAGCCAATGCTATCATAGCGAATCAAATTATCGTTCTGAGGCTAACAGTACCTGAGTAATTGTACGCGGCTATGCGAATTTAAAGCGAAGCGAATTTCGAGAACTTTTTCGAAGGAAAGGGACGGGTCTTCGATAATAAATGTTAGTGCATTTTGTGGAGCAAGAATTCGATAAGTATCGGAAATTTTTAAAAATTATACAACGTTTTATATAAACAAATTTATGTGAGATAAGCGTTTCGCGGTGATTATTGCCATAAGTGCTCCGGTGTGAAGAAGAATTCAGTGATATTTATCGGAAAAGACAACTTTTTCAGATTGATAATTTTTCAATTGTAATTGCTAATTATAATTGAAATTATATAATTGTATAATTGAATAATTCATTGTATAATTGAATAATTCATTGTATAATTGAATAATTCATTGTATAATTGAATAATTCATTGTATAATCGTATTATAATTGTATTTAAACAATTTCTTTTTTAAACGAAAATGGCAACGAAGATTTATTGAAATTTATTGTTTAACGAATGCGATATTTAATTATAATATTTAATTATCAGTAGTTAGAAATCGTTGTTTTTTCATTATTTTTAGTGAAAATTTCATTGCTGTATCTCTAACGGTTCGAAAGTTAGAACAATTTATTATTGAATTCTCGAAACCGAACCACTGTGCGCCACCGGCCGCAGGTTAATGAAGTGTTTCAATTCTGAATTTATTTTGAGGTTATTCATATATGCCAGTACATCCTTAGTATATATTAATATTAATAACTTGTAT
>CM052162.1:20053661-20069864 GCA_028455555.1 Augochlorella aurata | reverse complement strand
GTGACCTTATTGCATACGGTTAAAATGCACTGTTGGAAATAGCGTAGGTCAGGAAAATTATTTTGGATTCAGAGCTGGAATGGTTCCGAACGCAGTCTTTTTATTCGTGCATGATAATAAAGTTTAAAAGTTTACTTTTCCCGGTTAATATCATGGGTTAGTGTTTGGTGAGAAAATGTAACCGATTCGATAAAGCGAAACTGACAAAAATGAACAAAGATTTCTGGCAATAAAAATGTCTTAAAAATTAACGACATGATAAGCTAGAAAGAAGTTTACGGCGCCTTTTATGCCGTATTCTTCTTTCTCCCATTTAGTAGAGACCGCTAATATTCATTCATAAACCTGGCAACATCGTTGAGAATTTAATTTGTTTAATTGCTGCGATGAAGGAATACTACCCTGACCGAATATTAATTAATAAAAAGGAAAAATATCATTTCCAAATATTCTGCTCTCAACCACCTAATCAAAAAATAATTAACTAACTAACTACTTTCAAGCATAGAATAAAATAATTTTCTGACGTGGTTCACTGGCAGCGACTGTCAAATTAGGCGTGATTAGATGTGATTTAGTGTATCGTTTCTCGAATTCGCGTCGCTTCCTATCCCATGTTTCTCCGTGGACAATTTTCAATCTTTCCGACCGAAATTTCCAGAAATTTCCCTAGCAAAATTACAAACACATTCGCAAAAGCTCGTACAATTTTATCCCAGAAAAATTCCGTTCGATACGTGTCTCACCCAAGGCAGATCTCCCCGATAAGAGTACCTCCCACCACGTCCTCGTACCACCTGCATCATTATTCCGATTGTCATGCGGTTAGGAATCTGCATTTTTCAGCGCAAATCACTACCAAAATCTAGCACCATCCGAGACAATGGAAAATTTCGAAAAATCCTGACCGGGAATCTCCGGTGAGACTCGTTCCCGGCAATCGATGATTCCGTCGTTTCCGATGATCGAAGGCGCCGCGGTCGATTAGCCGATTTAATTAAGTTGTTTGATAGCCATTAAGCTGTCAGAGACGCGCGCGGAAGACAATGGGAAGGATCCCGCGTCTCCGATCCTCCGGTGGTGGGGAGCAGGACGAGCGGACCGAGGGTCATCGCGGAAATTACGCGGCGTCAACGACGACGGTCTTCACCTTGGTCCCGGCGGCGCGATGACGATCGCGGCGGATCGATACCGGCGAACGATAGCCTACGGACTCGTCGAAATCGTCCTGGCCGATTTCCTCGGGGAGGCGGCGGATAGAGCTCGACTATGACGCGGAAAAGGGCAACACGGTGGGAGTCGAATTATAAAAAGACGTTCGACGGTGAGAGGCTTTACAGTTACAAGTCGCGCGCTCGTTGGCTGCGAGGTTGTACCTCGCCTGCGATCACCTGCCCTATCACGCGCTCATATTGTGTTTATCTGGTGTGCCCATCCGCACTCGGGGAGTGCGATACACAGGCTAGCCTCTCCGATCGATCCTCGAGCGCCACGCGCATTCTAGTCAATCGACCGACCGGTGATAGATTTTCAGGTAAAGTGAACGCCCGGCCCGCCGGTATTATGCAATCCGACAAGTGCGCCGATCGGGATCGCGAGTATTCTAATAGCTCCGCGCCGACGTTTCTGCGGACGCCGATTTATGATGAAACCGCGGAGTGTCTTGTGGGGCCCTGTGACCGTTTCCGCGCTCGAACCGACGCTCGTCGTTTAAAACCCCCTAATCACCGACGCGCTGGCAACTATAATTAACGCTGTCACCGTGACACCGTGAATACTTTTTCCACGGTGCTCGATATTTCGTTTGCCGCGTGACGGTAGATGTTGTAATTATATTTTACGAGGAGTTAGATTACACCGCGCGGAAATCCGTTCCACTCGTCGCCGGTAATGTTTAAATTTTATTTACACGGCGAACGAATCATTTTGACACGTTGAAAATCAATAGTTGCTGAGCGCGAATTCTACCCAGGTATCGCAGTTTGTTTGTGTTTTTCGCGCCGCGGAGTATTTAGTTACAATTTGAATTTGTTTTCGACTCGATCGGATGTTTTAGCGGAGGACGGTTTTATGGGTAAGATAGCTGGGCGGTAATTGTTGTTATTGATATAGAGAATAGTTGTAATATATAGGTGAAGTATTAGAAAAATGGAAATGTTGGTACTGTAGTGACAACTTATTTAAATTATTTATGAGAGGAACGAGGTTGCACTTGACTTCCGCGTTTTGCAATCGGGGCAGGCAATTTTTATTTTGCATAAACATACGCTGTTTAGTTCAATAATATTACGCTATTTTCAGTTTATTATCATGGTCAGGAGAAACAGTTTACTTAAATTTAATTTCTATGCTTCGCAATCGCCTGGGAACATTTTTAGTATGCATAAAAGCACGCGGTTTAGTGATAATTTAATAATATAGCTACGCTATTTTCAGTTTATTGTCACGTTTAAATGACTAAAAGACAACTTACAGGATAACCTTAACAACAACAAGTTGTTAACTTTGTTGTTAAATTCCCTTAACCAAGTTTAACGAACAATTACAGTCGTCGCTAATAACTAATGCAGTTGATGCGACGCTAAATCTTTAAATAAAAGGAAAATCGATAGAATTTATTTCTATTTAATTTCTGTCTTCCACAATCGTCTCTGAAAATTTTTAATTTGAACAAATATCCGCAATTTCAGTAACAACAAATTTGGATCAGATAAAGTAATATTAAAACCAGTTTAGAATTGATCGTTGGAAAAACTATACCGCGAAGTTTGAAGTCAGACTCCCATAATCTGCTCCATCACGCGATTAAATTAGCAACACCTCGCAATGCAAATTAAAGGAAAATATTGAATATAGTTAACAGGTATCCCAATCCCCTCAAGCACTCAGATAGGTTTAACCGTAAACATACTAAATACTAAAAGCGATACCCTTAATTGCTCCATAAAAATGACAATACTAAAGTTATTTAAACTTCGCGACATTTTTACAATACCGCATGCTAACCATGAGAAATTTATTCAACATGTTCCCCATGGAATAAACTAAACAAAGAAAAAGTAATCGACACTGTAATCGACAAAGTAATTCAGCACTGGAACTGACAGACTCGTGTCCACGATTAACAATAAATAACAATAAAAACCATAACTCTAAACTCGCCTAGCCTCCGCGCGATTTCTAATACAACGTACCGAGGAATAAAGAAAATCGTTCAAACATTTCCCGCGCAGAAACACCCGCGAGTTCAGCAATTTTAAAATAAGAAATATGTAGTCGGTCATTCTAACCAGCGCGGTAGTTCCAGTGTTAAGTGCCCATAAAGTTTTACAGGCCTCCGTCATAGTGTTCCAACGCTTTTCGAATATCGGGTTCTATTGGAACAAGTTAACGTTCCGAGGAGCACCGTAATCCTACGCAGCCATAGATAAGCGATTACCGTCGAACCTCGATAGTCCGTGCTCTTTGGGAAGCGCAAACGAAGCCGGTCAATCGAGGTCCCGCCGTGGAACGACGAATTACATACGAAAGACGCGATCGCTTCTCGACCATCGGAACGGCGAGCACTCGTTTTCCACGAAAACTCTTTTTCGATAAAACCAGAGCGGACGGGGGGCGAGAGGCCGCGGGCGGAGCCAGGGGTCGCTGAAATCTCTAAAAGGTCGGGAAACAATGCTCCATCGCAGCCTGTTTGTCCGTCAACGATCGGAATTCGAAACAAAGCGGTTCCGGCCCCGAAATTCGCAACATTTTTTCCGCGTTGCGAGGCTCGTGAAAAGCGCGCTCGCGGAATCCTTGCGGTCGCACCGTGCGCGGCGCGCGCGCCCCGAGAACGGCAAACAATGAAATATTACTAAATCGTGATTAACGTCGCGCTTCGACTGCCGGCGCGGCCCGCTCCCGGGGATGATAAAGCGATCGTTGGATTTTCAAACGGCCGGCGGCCGCGTCGTCCGCGTGTCGCCGGCGAAAACGCGAAACGCGCGAGTTCATAATTAACGTTCTCGGCGGCCGCGCGAGCACACACTTTTTCCAGGCTCGTTCCTTCAAATATTAATTCGCGCGGCTCGCGGGAGAGAGAGAGAGCGCGCGCGCGCGCACGCGCTCTCGCGCCCGGCACGGGAAAAGCGGCCGCGTTAATTAGAGGTAAATTAATTAACACGGCCGGTTAGTTGGATGCGCATTAATTCGCTCGGCTTCTTAATTAATGCGAATATTTATTTCGGTGTGATTTTAATGCGGCGCTGGTTTACGTAAAACCGGCGGGCCGAGGCGGGGCGGAACGCGGATGAAAATTAGAATCGACGGCGTTGCGCGTGCCCGGCGAGCCTCGGAAATCAAAGATCGGGAACGGGAGCTGTTTCTTTTTTCCGCGAGAAAGTTGGAGCGAGGATCGCGCGCGTGCACGCGATCCGGCTGGCAGCGGTACGGCCCTGACTCGGATCGCCGCAACGGATATGGACATTAACGGCCGGCAAAAACCGGAGACTGAACAGAACGCGAATAGATTTGCACGGATTTGTTCGCTGAGCGATCGCCACCGGGGAAACGATCCGTCGATCCGCGAGTCGTTAGCGGATCTCTTAGCGTCTTACGGCTCCGTAACGCTCCCCGCGGTCTCGCCTTTCCCCTACGGCCACCACCCTGCGGCCAATTTGCCCGATCCATTGACCGATTTATGTCACTTTGAAACGTCGCCCCGCGTTGCGAAAAATTCGTTCGGGAAAGTCTACCCTCGGAGCCCCGATTCCTAAGCGTCGATTTTCACGCTTTTCAAGTCGTCGATGAGTATTCATGGACGCCTTTCAAAACGGAATTACTTCTATAAAGTATCCAGTGCAACGATTCGAAATTTTGTTAAAGGATAGAAGGGTTAGTTTGCTAGACGATTGGCAAAAAATGTTCGCAGGTATCACAGTTCGGCAAAGAAAAATTAATAACGCTGTCCGATTTCTTTATCTGAGCATGTAGCGGGAAGTAGAACAATTTTTTAAGCATTGCCAACTTATGCATATGCATATGGAACACGTGCGAAGGTTTACGGAATGCGTCACAGTGACGTGTAAATTTATGTTTACTGAAATTGTGGTGAACAATTATGGAAAATGGGTTCGATAAATTTGTTTCAGTGGGCATACATTACGATAACTAGATCGCGGATTTTACGCACCTGTGACAATGAAACAAAAAATAGTATAACCATTAGAGAAGTTTAAGGTTGTTATCATATTATTATCAACTTATTAAAACGCTTGGAACATGAAACAAATTTTTATTTAGCTCCTGTTTCCTATAAAAAGATCCAAAAAAATGTTATTTTTACGAAGCAATATAAAATAGATGTTCTCAGTGCTGCAACCAATAGAAATCGAGTAATCGGCTAACGGGTCTCAACAAAATTCGAGTGATTCGTTCCAATCGAAAAGAAGTTATTCAGTTTGAAAAATGCGAGTACTCGCAGCACAGTATGCACTCGATCGCAACCGTGCTTCTCCGAGACCGCCGTTGGTCTTTCGACCGGGCCCCGGCAGAAATAGCTAATGATTCGATCAGGTTGTTAGAAAAGTAAACGGTGGGTGAGTAACTTCGGGTCAAAACGAGTCCCGGCGTTCGGCGGGTAAACGTGTTTCGATGTGCTCGGAGGTAAACGGAAGAAAACTGCAATCAAAAGTACATTTCACGCGACGGCTGCCTTTTAAACTTTCGGCCGGGTAGATTGGGAAAACGTGCAGCGGCGAGCTCGCGTGACGCGTTGTCTCGGCTCGGATCGGGCCAATTAAGCCTCGCGTTATTCGATCGTCGACACCGCGAACGACAGCGCCGAATAATTGCTGTTTTCTCGGTCACAGGATGTCAACGTCGCTGTACAACGTCACCGCCCAACCGACCTGCCCGAACCCGTACCTCGGGCCTAGTCTCGCCAACAGCTGCCCCGGCCCGCAGTTTCTGACTTTCATGACCCTCCTGGACACGTTCATCCGCGACAAAGATGAGATCTCCCAACTATGCGAACGGGTCAGGCCTGTCCATCCGCCAGAGCCCGTCTACGACTTTATCGTCATCGGCGGTGAGTATTATGAGTATTATGAATGCTACAGTGAGTATTATGAATGCTATAGCAAACAGGTATTCTCGCTAAATAATAATAGTAATATATACATACAAAATTTATTAAGACATATATAAACTTTAAATATAGTAAATTCAATTTATAGTATTTATTTTTGCATGCATATATATTTATATTACCGAATATTATTACCAAATAGACAGCACAGTTATTACAATGATTTCATAGAAAATAGGATTTTGATACAAAATAAATATGTATAAGAACATAGAAAAATACTATTTACTGAATTTATTATACTTAAATATTTTAACAAATTATATATATATATATAATAAGTTTGATATATCCGCCTCTAAATGAAAAATACTTCTTAACATAAATAAAAATAATGAAACAGTTGATAATCAAAATCTTATGTTATACATATCAATATCAATGAATATAATCTATTACTATAAAAATACTATTCACTGAATTTACTATACTTGAATATTATATATATATTTTAACAAATTTTATATATATATAATAAGTTTGATATATCCACCTCTGAATGAAAAACATTTCTCAAAGCAAATAAAAATAATGAAACAGTTCATAATCAAAATCGTATGTTATACATATCGATATCAATGAATCTGATCTATTACGAGCAGGTGCTATGACGAAAACGATTCTAGAACGATTTAATTCCTTCTATCCCCACCGTGGTTCTTTCGTAATTTAGAAATTCATTTTCCTTTCCGCGATAATTCTGCCGGTTTCACAATAAGAAACAAAATGCGCGAAGCAAAAGTGCTCGGTTACGTTCGCAGAGCTCCACGCGATGACAAGCTGAAAATGATAAATGTAAAACACTTCTGCGAAAACTAGATTGTAGCAAAGTCTCGTTAGAATCGGTGATTGATACTCGAACGAGGTCCCGCGGACACTTTCACGTTGAAAATCACCGGTCGGTTTGACAATTCGACCGCCGCGCTACGGTCTCGAAGATTTCGTAGAATTGAAACGTTTCATTCAATCGCGCTGGAGTCGCGGAACGTGTCTTTTTGACACGATTTTGACCAGTTAAGTGTGTTCGACGATTATATCCGTCGTGGAGATGTGACAGAATTTTGTGTCGTGACGATTATATCCGTCATAAGTAAAATTATGTTACAATTTGATATTTAATAATTCTTGGGAAAATTAAATTATATTCGTAAATTTTAATATGTTTAAAATGTTTAGAGGTCAAGACGAAATGAAACAAACAAATAAAAATTATAAATAATTTTGAGTTGGATTCGTCTTTTTGGATTTGTCATCGCTTGATTATCGCGACACACACTGGTGGCCGCTTTGCAAAGAGATCGCCACAGTTAACTGGTTAATTTACGGTCATTGATGAAAACAATATTTAACGGAATTGCATCGAGATAACCACTAATATGTAAATAACCATCCCATTAGAAAATCGACGATTATTAGTTGTTTCTTTCAGTCGATGATCGACGATCAATTTCACCAATCGATGCATTCTGTCGTCGATTTTTCGTCGATTAACGCCTTCGATCGACCACCAACTATTACATTCATCAATCGATCAATTCCATCGTCGACTTTGCAACAACTAATGCCTTTTATCGTGTCTATCAATCATTTAATCAAGTCGAAACTATCCATCGATCGATGCTCGATACTGGTTTTTACGAAGCAACATGAAATGGCAATAAAATTGAAACCCAAAGTGTTACATCAACAGTGATTACAACATTCGTAGGTTTATCGGTTTCTAAATAAATTCTAGCTCTGAATAAAGAAGATGTAATACTAGATTAGCGTGAAAATTAACTTTCGAACCTGAGAAAATAGTTCGCGTTACACGGATGACCGACATTTTCTTTTCTCAACGCGAGAACTAAAAGGCTCGCGATGTCGGCAGGATAATTAACCGGATTTGCTCGTCGATTCGACGCGAACAGTTCTAAAACAATGCGACGGCGCTGCGTCGAGCAAAAGATGATCGGTCGCGGGAATATCGCGAGCATCGAGCGAAACGTTAATTCAAATGTGGTCGACGCAGCGCGAGGAACTGAATGTTACGCGGGACACATCGATGGTTCCGTTTTCAGAGCCGCGTTATTCATCATCTCGCGAAAAAATCTGTCGACCGCAGTAGAGAGAGCGAGAGCTAGAGCAAAAGAGAGAGAGAGAGAGAGAGAAAGAGAGAGAGAGAGAGAGCCGGAGAATGTTTTGCTCTGCATTCCAATCGGCGAATCGCTCGAGCGTTTCGCGTCGCGCTCGCCGGGCAATTCAGACCGCGTAACCCACGAAAAGTCGCGCGACGGATCTCGTTTACCTCCGGCCGAAATCTAATGACGGCCGACAATTATACGCGGCCGCCGATGTAATTCTGGGACGTTTAACGAAGCGACGAGACGCGGCGATTCAAGCAAAACAGTCGAGTCGATCGGTTTTAACGAATGTACCGGCCGCGATGCGCGGCTGATTGCGGTAAAGTAATCAAACATTCAAATTAATCGGCTTCGCGATGGTAATATCTCGTCTCGCGGGCTTCACAGGAGTTTAAGGACGAGTTCGAATAAACCAATTCGCAGAGGTATCGACGCTAACGAGGATAAAAGACGATCGAATCGGTGGCGAATACGGTTCGTTAGTCTTTCTTTTCGTTAATGAACACGCCTTGCCCCGTGACCTATTTTAAACAATATCTGTAGTGTTGGGGATATTTAATATATTATTACTCGACGTATTAGTGATATTAGTAATATTCAACATATTAGCGACGGTAGTAATACTCAATACATTGGTAATTTTATTAATACTGAATAGATTAGTGGTATTGGTAATATTAGTAATAGTCAACATATTAATAATATTGATAATATTCAGCATATTAGTAATATTAGTAGTACTGGACACATTGTTAACAATATTAATACTCAATATATTAGTGATATTATTAGTGATATTAGTAATATTAGTAATACTCAACACAGTAGTAATACTATTAATACTCAATATATGACTGATATTAGTAATACTTAACACATTAGTGGTATTAGTAATACTCCACATATTAGTGGTATTAGTAATACTTCACATATTAGTGATATTAGTAATACTTAACATATTGGTGATATTATCAATACTCAATATATTAGTGATATTAATAACATTAGTAATACTCAAAACAGTAGTAATATTAGTAATACTCAACATAGTAATATTACTAGTATTCAATATATTAATACCGAACATATTAGTAATATTAGTAATATTCATTATACCAGTAGTATCAGAAATACTCAACATATTAATAGTATCAGCAATAATGAACATATTAATGCCCAGTGTATTAGTAATATTATTAATTTAATTTATAAAACACCAGCTTGCATTCACCGTCGCACCAAAGTTTTCACGACCCCAACACCTTTACAATTTCATATATCGCCCTACTTTTCACTTGAATACTCCATTGAACAAGTTCAGTACAAGTCCCGACGCCTTGTTTCGCTTAGGGGAAACCTCCCCTACGACTACCTGTCGCACACTCAATCTTAAAAACCCTAGATATGTTAACTCCTTTCAATTTTCTACATAATACCTATTTTACCATTACCTAAAATCTCGACAAATTCCTTCCAGTAAATCAAATTATTTATTCAATACAATTAAATGAAAATTAAGTATAGTTATAATTTTATTTTCTATCGGTACAAACGATTGCATCGAAATATAGGATCATTATTAGTTGAATAAAATATATAGAATATTATTAGTTGAATAAAAATAAAATGACAATATTTTCGTTAAGTTGTTTATACAAATTATTATTTACCCGAATTTCGAGAGTTTCGAATCACAAAAATGCCGCAAAATTTCGAGAGACTCCGAGGTTTCTTCCAACGGAAAACATTGTTTCCGTCAATTAAACAAATGAAAAAATACCGAATATGAATGCAAAATATACGGTCGCGTTTGTCAATGTCAGTAGAGTCGGTATGTTCGCAAAGAATTGGAAAATTTGCAAATTTCGTTCGCGTCCGAAGATCCACGAGGATCGCGTATTGGCCGGCGGAAGGCGAGACCGGCGTCCGGCCTTAAATATGAACCTATCGCTCCAGTTTCGTGTAAAGGTCAGTGACAGATACATATTTTGCACGCGTCGTTATGCAAAGCAGGTTTCCTACGCCGCAATCCAGTCGGGCGTTGCTCGAGAAATCGCGTTCGTTACCAATTTTCTCGCTCTTTCTACATTTCCCTTTCTTTACGCGTCGATTACGCTCCCGCAAATTGCCGCAATTTGTAACACGTACGCCGGCGATCAAAATATGCGTTACCGTACCGGCACCGACACAAGCGGGCCTCGTTAATCCTGCAATTAGTAATTACGCGCGTGTATCGCGGCAAGTGTTTAGTACATCGCTGCGAGCTTCGTGACGCGTGACGTTGTTTGTACTCTATTCTTCGATCTGCATGCTGCGGGTTACTGCATCGTTGCAGCTCACTTTCGAGCGAAGAAAGCGACGGATTAAGTCGATCGTTATTTATTAACCTACTTGTTAATAAATAGGCAACCCGATGGAGTACGTAATGAAACGTATTAATGCGATCATTACAACAGATTTCTCATTTGATCTCGGCGTCTAACGGTGGCGACAGCGAAAAGATCGATTATGGTAAATCGGTAAATCGTTAGGGGAGCAATTCTTCTCGTAGGATTCGAATAAAGAAAATTATACTTATACAGGGTGATTGTTTCAGCTCGTAATTCCGTGATTAATGCACTCACGAGAAAATGACAATAAATTTCTCGAATAGCACTACCTACTAGATTTTTTAAAACGCATCAGAGCATGTGCAATTATTCATGTGTATTATTTCCACAAATGAAAATGCATATTTTCATTACAAATTTCGTCAGGACCGCTTCTTTAGAATTTATTCAAATCCTATCAATTCTATGGAGGATCTGCGGAGTTGCAACTGATTGCGTCACCCTGTATAGTAAATGTTGAAACGCGCGTGCCGCTTATTGCAAAAACTGATAAGAAAAATACCTGCTAAAGAGAATATTGGAAGAATTTAAGAAGGCTGTCACATTATTTCCAATCTATTAAAAAACTCTTCAAAGAAGATATATATATATATCTATTTAACATCAATTACTAAACATTTTTATTTCGCCTAAAGATGCGCCGGCCGCTTATCGCATTCTCAGTTATCTAACATACGAAATGCAGAAAATCGAATCGAATCGTTGGCTGCCGGCAGCGTTTAAAAGGCATCTAGAGGGCCACCCGGTGTATTCCATCCGCGGAGCGTTGATTTTCCAGTATCATAAGCACGGGTTCTCTTATTCGAGCGCATCTGTTCCTGCTAACCGGAGCTCCGTACCGTTATTCCACCTGTAATTTATAGTTCGGCGACGCAAAGGGAATTTCATTCAGTTCATTGGAACGCGTTCCTGATTGATTAGAGAATGGTAATTGGAGCAACACCGGATCCCCCCGCGTATTAGTTGCGTTAAACGCGATCGATTTGACGTAATTGGAAAGAGGGGATGAAAGAAACAGACGACGACGTAATTAATGAAGTTCGGCGACGAGTTAACTCGTCATGACGGCGGAGGAGAGGCGCGACGCCTTGCCGATCAATGGAGGAGGAAAGGAGGCAGGCCTACCGGAAAAACGGGAGCCTGGTAATTGGATGTTTTACGAGGCGGCTGGCGAAATCGCAGCGTAAAATCTCTCTATCTAGACCATTTAGCCGGCAGGACTGTTAATATTAATCCTGCCCCGTTTTCTCTTTCGATGATTATTGCCGGTGCAACCGTGAAGGCCGTTTTTACGCTCGCGCGACACCGCGAACGGTGCCGGTTCTGCTCCGGTCAGCTCCGATCTGCTCCGCGGCCTCCAAAGACGGCGATCATGCTTGAAATTTGCAAATTCCTGGCTCGGGGAACTCGCGCTGTTCGTTTTACTATTAATAGACTGCGAAGCGACTGCGCTGTATTTAAAGAAACCGAAAAGTTTCGGTACCGCGAACGATGTTATTAGCAGGTTGTACGAGGGACAGGTGTTAATACCTTTCTAAAAATTTACTTTTATCAACTTTGAAATGGTAATGATTCTTATTGTGCACGCTTCTCTCAAAAAGTATTAGGAGACTCGCTGATTTGGTATAAGCTGTAATATTTTATGTTTGGTATTGGGTTTTACGACATCGTATCGTCGTAAGTATACGTTAAGGTGGAGCTGTCTGTCACTTATGCAATTAGTTTACCCATTTATTGCATTTCCTGCGGTAGAAAGGCACGTCGAGCTCATGTTTTCGAAATATGTGGAACATGCTGCAACGCGTATGCGACCGAATAGAAATAATTGTCAAAATAATAAAACGAATGCCGGAGCTAGTTCCAGAGGTAATTGTCGAAAAGAGAATTGAATTTTCTTTCATAAAATTAACGTTATTTTTCTATCATAATGTAAAATTGAGGATATAGATATACTTGTTACAGTTCAATTAACTTTGTAGTGCATCGAAGAAATTATAAAAATGTCCCATCGACGTCTCAGATTTATTTGATCTTTCAAGTAAATATATTTATATTCACATCTAAAAAATTAAATAAACTTGAGAAATTAAATAAACCAATTAGGAAATTGATATAATTTCTCCGATGTATTTTATTAGGATATATCTACAGAAATTTTATAGTCCAGACCATCGAACTCTGCAATACCGTCGATTAAATAAGCGAAATAAATACTCAGTAAAGAATTTACAATTACGCCGAAGGCGAAAGATAAAGGAACTGTTAGGCTAATCTTCCGGCATAATTGGAACGAGCCCAAAGGAAGCATTTCGAAAGGCGCAGCGATTATTACCGCGGATGTCTACGCGATATAAAAATTCACAAGGATAATTGCAGGAATGAAACCGTAATAAAAGCGTCTTTCCCTCTTTAATATACGAGATTAGTTGATAGTAACGTAGCAACATCCTCAACATCGTATCCGACGCATTCCTTTTCCTTACAAATGCATAAAATCCGCGGTCCATTAGCCCCGGCGAAAGAACAGTTTTATTCGCTCTCAGTGTCAATCGGATGGTTAATATTACCAGTTAGAAAGTTCACGACTTCGCGGGGAACGGAACTTAATATATTAAGACTTTAATGTACCGCTTGATTACTATCCGAGCGTTAACCAGCTCGACTTTTTTACGGAATCGTAACGACGCGGCGAGAGCTAGACGAGCGCTTTACTGCCAAGGATAACTTGTCGAAATGAAAAACCGATGCGAGATAGCGGAACGCGACGACAGTCGTTGATAGCCGGTGCGTGCGACACGCCTTCCGAATCTAGCGCGCGCTGTAAATTCAATGAATTTCTGAAATTCGCAGAAGGGCCGAGGCGACCCGGCGCGACCCGACGCGGCGCGACGGCCGGGCATTATTTTTCCGGCGGATGAGGATGAAAAGCGTCGCGCCGGCCGAATATTGCTCGTATCGCGTTCCCTCGTTCGTCGAAACCGGAAACATTTTTACTGTTCGTAAACTCCGCGGCGGCGTTTCCGCGTTTACGCGTTTACTCGATGGACAAACGGAATTATCGCGGATCGGCTCGCGCCCGCCGCATCGCATCGCGTTGCATCGCGTTGCATCGCGCTGCATCGCGTCGCGCCGGGTCGATCGGTAATTCGACGATTATCGCGGCGCGGACGCCGCTGTGCCGTGGGAAACGCAATCCGACGGCAGATCGGCCGCTCGCTCGCTCGCTCCCGCTGTTTAGACGCGATATTAATACGAACTGTTATTCATTCAGTGGGTCAGCGTGATTATTGCGTCATTAATTTCATTTCGAGTTCGCGCTTCATCGTCGTCCGCCCCAAACGAGCCACCCTTCCGGCTCCGGCTGCCGCTCCGCTGCATCCCTCTGTGTGCACACCGCGCGCTCGAAAAGTTTCCTAACCAACGCCAAATAAAGTCCAGACTTGTTCGCGAATCAAATTTCATTGCCGGTCGCCCGATTGCGAGGTTAGGTTGCTACGCTAGAACTTTGATTATCCGATGGTTAATTTCTTTTTATAAGTTGTTAGTGCAATCGTGTTAGCCTTTTACGGCAGTCGTTGGAATTACTTGGAACAGTTAAAGATCTAAATAATGACGAAGGCGGAAAATCCAGTTTCGTTAAACGACGTTCTACGTGGATAATTAATTTTGGACATTAACGTTAGAACTATCTAGCCTCCGATAGCTAATCGAAACTTTCGCACGCTCCGTTAAGATTTCTACCTGAAAACCAGCGTGTCTAGAAGGAGTATCTGAAAAAGTATGTTGGGAAATGTTGATAAATAAAATTATAAATTATCAAGTTATACGCCGCTCCAAAAAATTATAGTAAAAGTGAGCATAAAATTGGCCAACTTTGACTGACGACAACTCCGCGAAAAGTCATCGTAGGACGATGATATTTGCTCGAAATTAAAGCTTGAAACCTCTACTTTAAGATACTGTTACTGGATTTCGAGTTCGATGTGCTTTCACTATTCTAATCCTTTAAATGCGAGACCATGTCCGTCGTATTGGAAATTACCGACTTGACGAATTTCGCCGAGTTTGTCGAATTATTTCGGAGACGCCGTTTGTAGTCCACGTTTCTCGAGACGTGTCTAAGGCGCCTAGTTGAAGTCGTAAGACGTCTTAAACACTGCCAGTTTAAGTCGTTTTAAACACGTTCAGCTTAAGTCGTAAGACGTTCAGTCCTAAAACGGACATAAAATGGACCTCTCCAAGACGTCGGGTGCTATTTATCAGCACAGTGTACTCTAACGAAAGCATTTTGTGCAAGAATTTTCGCGATAAATATTAAGAAAAATGACGAATATTCCGTTCAGGAACGGAACCGATCATGTTTGAATAACAATTACACGAGTCGCTCGATTCATCAAAGCGGCGTAAACAAAGCACTCGACGAAAACGGACGAAACAAAATCGGAGAAACAATTGAAAATCGATGAAACAATTATCGGAGCCAGCAGGATGAGGTTATATATCTCCAACCGATGCCGGCGTTAAAATGAAGACGGCATCGCCAACACGTCCGTAAGAATTTCGAAGCGCGCGTAGCGGAAGCCGCGTGCAGATAAATCGTCGAATGCGGAGCGGAGGAAGAGGAAGCAGCGTCGCGACGCCGACGGAGAAGCGACCCTAACGAGGCAACGATGACGACTCAACCAGCGGAATCAGTTCCACCGAAAACTTTCGCGATCGCAATTGAATTATCCGGCCGGATAGAGGTCTTGGAACTCGATTAATCTTCTTTAGATGACGTTCGAAGCAGACGGCGCGGCCCTCGCTAATAACTGACGTCCATCCCATTAATTGGATAATGAGATGTCAAATGAAATTGGCCGCGGCGACGATGTAAGAAATGCAAGGTTTCGTCGACGGGTCCTTCCACGGTCGCTCCTGGAAACTCTGCGGTACGTCTAATGACGACGTCCGGTAAATTGACGCGGCAGAATGCTCGAGCGTGAAGGGGACGCTTATCGAATAGTAATTGAAATTTTGGTTACCATGGTGTCGGATCCGGTTGAACGGCGAACGAGATTAAGCGCTAGTAGACTTACTAGTCTCTGGTAATTAGTGGATCCTTATGCAGGGGACAATCTTTGCGAGTCACTTTTTAGAAATCGGAGAAGAGTTCGTTTCAATTCTATACGTTCTAATTGTATATTTCGGGCGGAGTGATTTGGATTTGGGAGAAGCTTAAGGCTCGTTTTCGGCTACGAGACTTCGAGACAGCTGGAGATCTTGCTCGAGTTCGTCGGAGTCTGCGAAAGGAAAAGACGCGGCGCGAGGCTGGGAAAAAATCAGCGAGAAAGGAAGGCGCTGCTGCCTAAGGCCAATGGAAAGTCCGGGCGACAGTCTGCGGCGAACAATCGTTCCAGCCGCGGCGATTCGATCTCTTCTTTTTGCCGATGGGTATCGCTGGGAAGGATACCGGCGTGCGAGGTCGCCGCACAAAGGAACGCTGTTACGCCGAGAATAGGGAGCTGACCCCTATCGACAGCGGAAAACTGTCCTCCGCGCTTCATAAGTCACGCGACGATTA
>CM052162.1:20000759-20027749 GCA_028455555.1 Augochlorella aurata | reverse complement strand
TTTGTTCTTGAGACTGAGTTCGTCGAGCGAAGACTCATTTTCTTAAAAATTATTAATATATTGTGAACTTCATCAATAGCGACTCTAACTAATCATATAAATAAAACAGTGTAAAATAAAATATAAGACTGTGGCTGTTGGTCTAAGTTCACTAATTCTTTGAATAATTTCCTCTTCTTTGCATTTTGTAACGAAGGATTTCCCCGTTAAATTCGTCGAATAAATAAATAAAATATAATAAAAAATACCACCACTTTATTTTCCGGAAGCCTATTAAATGGACTTTTCTAAGAGAAGTTCAATAATTCACTTTTAAATAATAGTCCGAAAGAAACTTCTAAAATATCTGAATAATTTTAAATAAAAAATATCTGAATAATTTGATAGATTACAAATGAGATTATTATAATTTCCGAGAAATTCTTCAAGAAATTCCTACCCATCGTTCTTTAATTTTCAGCGAACTATTTTTAACTTTTATAATTACTAATTCTCTTAACAGCGCTTTGAATAAATATTAAAAATTATACACATCCATATTTCATTAGAGACTATGCCACATATTTCCGTATTGAAAATAACTATTAGGGTTGCCTCGTACACCGAAACATCGCAACAAGGTACCGCAGGTCGAAAGAGTGCAACAAAACCGACGAAAAAGAAGCAAGTACACTTCGCAAAGGGATCGTGCACCAGATGACTGCGCGGTAGCCTGTTGACATTTGCGAAGCATCCCCGGATATCGAGTGATTTTTCCTTGGAGCGAGTTGAACGGCGCGCGGACTTCTGACTAGTTGGATCGAGCATTCGGTATAATGGTTGACGCGCGGGTCGCCGGTGGAAGTGGAGAGCGGCGGTATTGTTGGTCGCATGCATAATCCGATTTGATTCTCGGGGGGTGCGCAAAGGGAGCGGCGCGATCGGGGTCGCAAACGAAGGAAGGAAGGAAGGAAGGAAGGAACGGAAAAAGCGAGAGAAAAAAATTGGCACGTTAATGACGAAGAGAATGGCTCGTTTGGGGCGAGAAAAAGGGTACGAGGCGGAGGTTACGCCGAGCGGAAGGAAAGTAAAGTTACCGAGGGGCGTACGCCTTTCGTTATATATGGAACGCCGAGAAAAGTGGGTCGTTTGCAGCGCCGCTTATCGTTCGGAGTTAGTGGCTTGGAAACGGCGCAGCTTTTTTCGCCGATACCTCTCTCTCTCTCTCTCTCTCTCTCTCTCTCTCTCTCTTTCTCTCTCTCTCTCTCTCTCTCTCTCTTATTCTGTCTCAATCACTATCTCTCTTTCTCTCTCCTCTCTTATCTCTTCAATCTCTCTCTCTCTCTCTCTCACTCTCTTATTCTCTCTTAATACTTTACCGACAGGTAGCCTGTGAATCGATTGTCACGGCAACCAATAATTCGTTATCTATTATTGAGATAAAAACGTGTACTATTGTAGTCTACAATATTATTATATGATTCTTTAAATATTACTAAATAATATTTATGTAGTTAATTTAAACATTATAGTTCATAAAATTTAATATTGAGCTACTGTAAGCTCCAATATCATTGTATAATTTGTTAAATATTAGATACCTTTCGAGATGTAAAAATAGATAGATAAAAATTTTAATAAAATAGATAGAAATAAAATAAATAAAATAGATAAAATAAATATTCTTTAATGCTAAATGCTCCAATATAATTGTATAATTTGTTAAATATTAGATACCTTTCGAGATTAATAAAATAGATAGAAATAAAATGAATAAAATAGATAAATATTGTTTAATGCTAATGTTATGAAAATATAAAAATGTCAGTACATTTGATTACCCTATAATGACATAAACGTTTACGGCCGAATGATCTGTCAGTAAAGTGTTAATCTCTCCCTCCCTCTCCCCCTCTCCCTCTCTCTCTCTCTCTCTCTCTCTCTCTCTCTCTCTCTCTCTTACTCTCTATCACAGTTTCGTCGCTTCAATTATGTTCAGCGGCGGTCAATTCGACGGTTTCGTCGGGTCCACTTGTCCGAGGGAAACAGGACGATTTCCGTGCTTTATAAAATGGATTAACGCCAGCCGGTTTCGCGACTAGGACACGGAGAGAGGTCATCGCTATTACGAAAGTTTGCTTGGAAAATAACGAGCATCCCGGAACAATGGCAGCAGGAATATACGCGGTCATTACATAAACCTGCAGCGGGAGTTTACAGCTAGCAATTAGCGGGCTCTGCGTATCCCAGATCGGTTATCGGGCATTCTTCGCGGTCGCCGCGATTTCCCTCGATCGCCGATACCGCCGCCGAGGAACAAGCCTCCGTGCGGTACGGTTCCCAGCTGCCTTTTTTTTTTGCTTCTCGAAGGGGCGCTCTTAATTAACCGTAATTGTTGGACCCGCGAAGCCGCATCCCGGATACCAACTTTTTAGTGCACGCGAAAGTCTTCGTGCCTCCGCTGAAATTGAATTATCCCGGAGATTCGCGCGTTAATTAGTAAACAAAGGGAACTACGGCAACGGAGCGATCGTTTCTTAGCAACGTGTTGCACGTTGCGCCAATATTGCTTTTGCGCGTGTTTACAATCTTGGTTCGATAGAGAAAGCGCGGCGTAGGTGGGATGCCGGTTTATTTGAAGTTGTCGGATTTATGCGGACTGGGGTGAAATAGATTTCTGAAACGGTAAACGGGCTATAAATGTTTTGCTTTCTTCATGTGATACGGAATTCGGCAAATAAATTATATTTATATTTACAGTAATGTTTATATGTAACGACTGTTTCAAATAATGGTTATTTACCCAATTTTGTGTTGCATGAGGAGGTAGAGATATTTTTCGTCTGTTTACTGTTTCGAAAATTTATTTTTCCGCGGCTCTGGATTTACGTGATGCATAGACTGCGGATTTTTGTGCAAAATAAAAATTATCTGGGTTAATTGTAAGAAATATAAAGCAGATTAGAATATCTTTTCGCTATTAATAATCGTAATAAGTCGAAAACAATGTAAAAATATCCTTAAATTCTTTCAATGTCATTTTAGTTTGGTGTAACTATAATACAGTTTCATAGATTTTAACTCAGGTGTTTATATCATGACTGATAGGGTCTGTGAATGCGTAAAGGTTGTTTATTAAAACGAAGTCATAATTACATTGGCAAGTATTTTACAATGTTTCATTTAATAGCCCAGTGTCCAATAGAAGCGAATACAAAAGCAATCGAATTACACAAAAATTAATGAAGAAAGACTCTTCTCTCGGAGAATACATTCAAAGCTGACAAAGAGACCGCAATAAATTAACAATGACGGAACCGGTAATTGTATCTAAAATCAGAATGCAACTCACGAAATCAACTCTGCAACGTGGCAACCGCAATAGAACATCTACAGTCAGTGAACAAAGAGTATTCGTACACCTTTTATAATTAATTAAACTATAATTGGACCAGGAAATCTAAATTTTGTATGGATAAAAAATTGTTTGTAAAAATTGCAATTGGTTGACGTGGTAAAAGGTGTACGAATACTTTGTACGTCGACTGTACTTACTACGGAACCGAGAAACTATTGCGAACGCTTCAAAATCTGCTCAACGCATCACGAGAACCTCGCAGAAGACAAAATCAACAATTCCATCGAATAGCTAAAGAAAACAAAATTATTTACAAGAATAACAAACACTAGAGTAAAAAATTGTGTAACAAAACGATTTCAGATAGAACCCGTTTATTTACAAATTACAGGAAAGTATGAAAAATTACAGGAAACTGCATAGTAATATAGGCAAATTATTAAGTTTATACAGGGTGTCCCAAAAGTTACTTGCAATCAAGAAATAAGGTCATTTGAAGCAACTTTTTCCTTTGCGAAAATGTTCTACGAGCCTTTGTTTACGAGTTATTAACGAAAAACGCTGACCAATAAGAGGCTTAGCTTTTCTGGCGCGAGGCGGTTGGGTCAACGAGTGGGGAGAGCCTAGTTCCGCTCACTGGCTCGGCCGCCTCGCGCCATCTGATCTCGCTCTCTGGTTGGTCACCGTTTTTAGTTAATAACTCGTAAACAAAGCTGCGGAGAAAATTGTTGCAAAGGGAAAATTTGCTTAAAACGACCTCAGGTACCTTCTCCCCCATTTCCGTATTATTAAACATTTTTGGGATACCTTGTATGTATCTATCCTTCGATAAGAGTAAAAGGCGAACAGTCTTTAGGTTTTAGTTTCAATTAAAAATGGAAAGATACATACGCTTTCGTTAACGTGCAGGTGATTTGGAATGCCGGTGTATACCCGAAGAATTATTACATCAGCTCGAGCGACAATCTAGCCGTTCTTCATGAAACAGAAGCACGGTGATATGCCCGAGGGTATTCCAAATTACACTCATCTGTGATATTCCATATCACCAACAGTATTCCAAATATGATGCATTTCCGGTGTATCTTCTAACTTTGTTGCCTAACAAGGGAGCCACCGTGACTGATACACGCCGATTTTGATGGAACTTCGCGCAAGTGTTTAATAATACTCGAACGGCGGACCATTTCCACAATTGTACAGTTATTGACGTTTGGGGCGATTTTCGAAACACGTTCCCAGGGACGATTCTTGCAGACCGATTCACCGGGTCAGACCGATGGTCAGATGGTTAAAAATATCTCTGAATGCGAGTATATTTCTTTCATACCCGGTTTTTATTTTAAGGGAGGAATTTATTCTTTTATCCGAACCGGTTCTCTTTCACGTGGATGTTTATAAATTGCAAATAACAATGAGTGCACGCAGTGCGAACATCTTTTTCATAGGCTCTTCCGGTCGATAAATCAATATAGCCGACTTTTTTGTAAATAAACAGTAGATAGCAGCACTCGTATCCACCACGGTATGATTAAACAAAATAAAAAAAATTATAAACAGAAGCCAAAATAAAAAGAGTTATGAAAGCAGATAATAGTAAAAGAAGTTATATAAAATAATTAAATATTGATACTAAATATTTATTTATATTTAATTAGAATAAAAATTGTGCCTTGCATTATTAGCGGTATATTTTTACAGAAAATTCAGAAAATTCTTATTTATCTAAATTTTAACATTTAGACGACCGCGTTAGAAACTTAAAATATTAAATTATTGCATAAAATTGCAATATTTCATTCGATTGAATAAAAATTTCAAAGCAAGCTCATATGGCATCGATTATGCTTCTTCAACATCGTGGAAATCGTAATAGAATTAAGAAATGATGTAAAAATTTCTCCATTCAATCGTCAAACGACTTCATTTAAAGCGGGGAGATCTCCCCGTCCGGTTGGCTAAATGCGAGGTTAATGGACGTACACTGATTGGGTTCCGAGTCTTCCGCTTGTACTATTTCATAGTGATCGGCGCGCAACGGCGGCCGGGGTTCCCTTGTAATTGTCAAGGCGCAGAGAGGAATATCTGGCCGCGACATTCCTCGGCGTGGACAACGCCGTGAGCAAACGTAATAAGAGCAAATTAAGCGGAAGAAATTAAATGGGAGAAACACGGTTGCCGGAGAGGAAATCGATCGGCGCTTTCGCCGCGTTGTCGCGGCGGAATCGTTTTCGCCGTTCCGGCGATCCTCGTCTCTGTTTTCCAAACAATTGGCCGTCGTCGGCGCGGCTTTGCCCGGGCCAGATTTCGCCGGCGCGCTCGCCGGGACGTAAGGAAAATA
Source organism: Augochlorella aurata (assembly GCA_028455555.1). Classification (NCBI taxonomy): domain Eukaryota; kingdom Metazoa; phylum Arthropoda; class Insecta; order Hymenoptera; family Halictidae; genus Augochlorella; species Augochlorella aurata. The sequence goes on along the minus strand of CM052162.1, from coordinate 20,022,071 downwards.
AAGAATTCGAAAGTACGGTTAACGTTCGATTGCTCGGAAGGAGGATAAGTGGAGAGGGAACGGTTCGGGGTGGAATCGTGTTGCCAGAAACGGGGCCAATTCGCCGAACGACGGGGACGGGTTCGCCCCAATTCGGGATCAGGCCTCGCCGTTTGCCCGCGGGCCGGGGATAAAATGTTGGCAAAATAAATAAAGCGGTGCGCTACTTTATCCAGGCGACCCTTCAGGGATCCCCGGTGAAAGAGAGATCCCTAACCTACTCGAGGGCTGGCGGGGTCCGCGCCGGGGAAACCTCGGTGAAATTAAGCGACCGGCAAAATTCGTGAAAAGCTCCCCTTTTCAAGCGAGCCCCCAGAACCCCGTCCCGGGATCCTCGAAAATCCTCGTTGTAATAATTTCACCAACTCCCCCGCTTTCTTCAAATATATTACTCTGACGAACAACGACCCGAAGTTGACGTCTGAGGCCCGCCGCGGAGCCGAGGAGTCTCCTTATTTCGCCGGCTTCCAGAAACATTTCTTTTATTTGTCTTCTTCAAACCCTTTGCCATCTGCTGCTGACGAGTTTACTCAATTTTCGGGGGGTTCTTACCCCCGACCGGACTGCCAATTAGAGTTACTAACATGAATTGTTTTACAGAACCGCGGCAACCGGGAGACCATTTCTTATTTATTTTGCGGGAATTCCTTTTTATTTATTAACCTTAGTTGCATCTATTATACAGGGTGTCCCAAATGTCATTCGCAATCGTGAGATGGGCGTTTCCTGAAGTCATTCGAGCTCGTATTGGCGATAATGAGGTTATTATACAGGGTACCCACTCGCTATATGTGAAATAAAATATGCAAAATATTATATATACATAATCATTTTTTATTAATAAGAATAATAATTATTCTTATTATTTTTTAAACATAAATACTAAGAATAATAAGATATTAGTTTCATTTATCTTCATAAATAGATATATATAATATTATAAAATATTTATTGTATTTATCTTTGTTATTTCGATTTATTTTTACATAAAATTAAAACATATTGTGTTACATATATCTAAACCTTAAAAAATAAATTTCGTTCTGCATGTTTATGTTACTGTTCTTTCAACGAAAATTAATCCCAACCAACAATACACCTGTTTATAAACATAATACGACCGCAGAGGGTTAACTCAGTAAATATTACATATAACCAAATTAGTAAGTGCAAGTAAATTTACGTTGCGACATTGCGAACTTAACGAGTTAATAGAGGATTGCATGAATTTTTAGGTAATTACATGAACGCGTATTAACACACGGCTCGTTTAAAGCTGCGCGGGTTGCCGCGGCCACCGTAATCTGGTTCGGAGTTAATAATTGCGTGTAATCGAAGCAACGCTTTTATTCGCCGCGGTGCGCGGACTAGCGGCGTTGTTTTCGTTGGCAAGAATATTGTATAAAAATGTTATTAGTGTTCGCGCGGGCGAACAGTCCTGCTATCGATTTATATATGTTTTCTTTTTTACGCGAAAGGGATATTCATGGAAAAAATGTTAAATATTAAAGCCCCGAACTTATTTGTACGTTTCGTTGACTCGGCCGGAAGCTCGAGAATCGATAGACTGTAACTTCGTACGTGTTTTCGAGCTTTTCCCTCCGTCCGAATCCTAGCTCCCTTCGTTGTTTTCGTTCCTAGAAATTGTTTTTACACTCCGCGAACTTCGAATTTCGATTGAAATCGTCGGATTGTTTCGCTCGAAAAAAATCGGCCACGTTGTCGGGAAATCGAGCATGGGAATGAGGAATCGCGACTTTTTAAAGTTCCGAGGCTCATCGGTTCGATTACATTCCATTCGCCATTTAGTAATTGCTCGTAACATAACCATTGCATTTTATATATATATATATATATATATATATATATATATATATATATATATATATATATAACTTCATCGCGGCGCAACGTACAAAAACGTTGCAACCAGGCCGCGAACTTTCGTATCAAACGAACATTTTCTGAATTAATTGCGAGCAACCTCGGAGGCGAACATGTTCCGGCTGCCGCTAATTTGTATAATTAATTTATAGAAACGAATTGAAAATAATACAGTTACGGGGAGCGTAACAATTCTCCATGTCGTTGCATTTTACACAATTTTTACGCATCTTCGAAAAATGGCTCGATGAACGTATTGTTCTACCTTTGTTTATATAAACACACGGTGCTGTTCTTTCATTGTTCTAGCTCATCCTGTAATAAAAATGTACGCTAACGAGCGAAATTAATGGATCATCGAAAAATTGCCAATGTTTGAACTGTACGAATATCATCCTCGTCGAAAGTGCGATAATTGAGGAACGGAAAATCGTGCAGGAACTTTCAAACAGCCGTCGTAAAGGGGATGATTCCCGCTTAAATTTCATCGCGGAAAGGAACCGGGGAAAAATTTATTAAACTCCGGCCAGACGGTTGAAATTAAAGAATTCTTGCGAAGCGAAAGTAGCTTCGCATTTTCACCTGTCGGTCGAGTAAAAAAGCGAGTCGAGATAAAATCGAAGCAAGGGTCATGAAGTAGAGACTCTGCCCTTTAAAATGAGGGGAGATTCGCCTCCGCGCGAGCTTTTTTATCGAAGTAGCAGCAGTTCAAACATTGACAGTTTCTCGATTCATCCCTCAATTTCGCTCGCGAGCGAACCAAGAAAAAGATTTATTACCTCGAAATAATGAAAACATTGGGTGCGCCGTGGTTTTCGTCTGGGTGCGCGCGTCCGGCAGAATGGAAATTCGTGCATCGACTGTTTTTCGTCGGGGCTCCTTAATGAAAAAGAACGCGGTAATGATTTCGTGACTCGCGTCCTAGAGAGCGGAGCAGCGCGGGAACGCGCGTTCGATTATTAAGCGTGATCGAAACGATAGAGAAAGAGAGAGAGAGAGAGAGAGAGAGAGAGAGAGAGAGCGGCGGCCTGGATCGAGAGGAAATTAGTGAAAAGAAGCCCGAAGGTATCGCGCGAGGCTCTCGAAAATTCTTCGTTCATTGAAACCTCGCCGCGGATCCACTAGGCATTCATAATTCATGCTCCCCTCGTCGCAGCCCCGGCGAATGAATTTCATTTAATCGCGGGTTGCTGCGTATCAAAACGATCGATCCGGTTGAGAGCTATTCTTCCCTCGATCCATATTTCGAGCTAAAAACAACCGGCCCCCGACCTTTGACGTTCTCCCTTTGACGGTCCCTCCCTCCCGCCCCCCCCCCCCTCCCCACCGCCGGTCGTCGCGAATTAAACGAAAATGTAGAGTACAAAAAGCGCTCGCGGCAGAAAAAAGCGGGATCACGGTGAAAAATAACCGATCGTTGGGATAGAGCGATCCCGAACGTTCCGATGCGGAATTAATAGTCGACTCGCCGTGTCCCGCGTGTTTGCTCGAGCGGAGACGAGAGAGTTTTTCGCTCTGCCGATGAAAGAAACAAGCTCCGTTGCGAAATGTGCGGAATTTTACGCGTTACTTAGATCGTTTCGTCGCTCGCCTTGCGGTTACGATCTCGATCGTTACGCCAGATATGCGGAACGAGCGAAAGAAACGTGTTTACTAACGCGGATCTTTGTTTATTCATTATTTTACAGATTATGGCTGCTAATGTGCGACTGCTTCAAGGTCGATTACACTTATTTATTTATTCAAATCTGTATATGTAGCTTCGAAAATATGCGTTGTATAAAAAGATTTTGCAAACCAAAATTGCAAGGGGTGAAAGTTTAAAGGGGTGCATTATGTAATATATTTATTTTGTACAGGTGAAGACGATATTGTTTTTTTAAATTTTTATGTCAAGATAACAACCCTGTATAGGGGTAATTTATTTATTTATATTTTCCATATCCTATTTTTATAATAAGGAACAGAAATTAATGTTAATACCGACAGGGAATCAGCTAGTCGGAATTAAGTAAACATTTTATGTAAATTCGTTTGAATTTTGTGATGTTGGTTGCAAAAATATATATCTATTTTGTCAAGGTTGTTTCACTTATTTTTATAGTTTTGAACAGCTCTTGGTCCTTTCGTAGATGAAGAGAACTCAAAGAACCTTATTTATTCTCGACATTTGTAATAATAAACTCGGGTCTCCTTCACATAACGAAACTGCATAAAATTGCTTCGTTGCATAAAACCGGCGCAGGCAAGGCAAGAATTCTCTCAGGAGTACCAAGACGGTCCGAAGAAAATTGAAAGAATACAGATTTTCTTTATCAATCCAAGCACTCGAGGGCAAACACCAGAATGACATCGGAGCAGCATCGTATCCGCAACTAATAAAGGAAAAAGAAATGAAAAAGTCGAAGCGTCGATGCTGCGTAATTATAATATTTGTGAAGGAACTTCAAAGGTCTAACTAGAGATATTTATTTAAATATTAAAATTTCACGCAACTAATTTGTGATACAAGATGTTGCAAATTGAATAAACGTAATCATTTTAGTTATTTATTTAGCGAGTTATTTATTCAATATATGTGTTACTTGCAGCAAATATTACAATAATGCTTGTTTAAAATGAGAAGAAATGTCTCATTGTTGCTTTTAGAAATTAATTTTTATAAGTTAATTTCCGAAAATTGAGTAATTATATAAACGATTTGAATACTCTGAGTCGCCTTGCGAGGGTTAAAACGATTTTGCAATATTATGAAAAGATTTAGCACACGAATTTACACAATTGCTGTTGTCTGACTATTTGTTATTTAACTTTGTACTTATTCTTCTTCTATTTCTATTTAACCTTGCGCTTTTATTCTCAACCTTGTATTGCTCTCATGCTAGAGAAAGGCACCTCGGTGTTTACATTCTCCCCCTCTTACTATCTGTCCCACTCTCGTGGCTAGTAAGAGGGGGAATGTAAACACAAAGGCACCTACTTCTCTCGTCAAAACAATACTTGATTTTATCTTCGAAGCGAAATGATCGTGTCACCTCGATCCTCCACTTAAGTAACATAACCGTTAACTGTATGTTAAAATAGAAATTTCAATAAGTATTCCAGAATTTATTTAAATTTTTACAAAGCTTAGAATAATAAAACAATCAAGACCAGACTTAAGAGACAAATGCTGTTAACGAGACTACTGTATAATTGTGTCATAACAATGGCAAGATTGTTATCTAAAAATTTTTATTAGAAATAACTTCGTAATATCAGGAACTATAAAGAAGAAAATCAGGATCCAATAATTTTGAGGTTAGGTCGTAACCTAACCTCTTAGTGCCTAACTTCTTGGGCACTGTATGACGGACAATGCTGATTAAACTATAATATTTCTTAAATATATGATACATATTCATTAACTTTAATAATTTACTTTAATAATTAATAATAAAATTGAGTGTGACAAAACCTTGACATAACCTAATCTCTTAGTGCCTAACTTCTTGGGCACTGTGTGACGGGCAATGCTGATTAAACTATAATCTTTCTTAAAGATATGATACATATACATTAACTTGAATAATTAATAATAAAATTGAGTGTGACATAACCTAACCTCTTGGTGCCTAATTTCTTAGGCACTGTGTGACGGACAATGCTGATTAAACTATAATCTTTCTTAAAGATATAATACATATACATTAACTTTAACAATTCACTTTAACAATTAACAATAAAATTGACTGTGGTCACTATAGCGATCACTATAGTAACGACCGCGGTCTCGGATCTCTAACCGCGTTCCATCGTTTCTATTTTCGCGAAGGCGCGAGCAGGCGAAACGACCGCTTCCTGCGTCTCCTGTCGGCGAGGAATCAACGAGCGGGACGAGGCGGAGAGACGAAACGATCGAAACGAGCGGGCAAAAGAGCGAGGGGAGAGAGAGACGGACAGAAGGTTTGCAGATGCACATGTGCATCTACGCGGGACCGGAACCGGATACGGCGGAAACAGGATGGAAAGGGTTGGTAACCGGGGATCGCGCAGGGACGTCGAGCCATCGCGTCGAGTCGCGTCGAGTCGCGTCGGGCCGACCCGCGGGTGGACGCACGGTTGGTCACTGCGACGGAACCACCACCATGCATAAATCCGCCGCTTGACGAGCGCCGTTGTTTTTGCGATTTACGAAACGCGACAATATTTGCGCATTTGTTCCGGGCGATCGGTGTCACCGGCCATTTCGACGCGACACATACACTGCCGGACAAAATGATACGACGCTCGTCGTCTCTATATTCCCGCGGAACCTTTCTAAATCTCCCGCGATCCCAACAAGAACGTGCGCGTTTTTCTCCAACGCCGCGAACATCCCGCTTTTTACCAACCCCCCGCCCTATGACACTGTGTCGGTCTCGTTGCAAAGATTTGAAATGTGCTCTAGCAAATTTGGTCGCGCTGTTTAATTATTTTTTTAATTATATAGTGTTGTTATTTTATTAGTAATGTAGAGATTGGTAAATCGTCTGTCATAGGAATTTTTTAGAGACGAGCAGGTGCTAATTAACGTGGCTGCGAAATAAAGGGGTGCAAGGGGTTGATAATACAGAGAAATGATAGAGATTTCGTCTTAACAATTTATCGAATACTTTTTCTTCCTTTATAAAACATAGTTTTCATTAAACACAGTTTAACAAAAAAAATTTATTTATCTATTTTATTAAAAATAATTTTTAAACATTAATTTTTACGGTAATCAACAATAGAATTTATTAATTTCATTAACATTTGCAACAGGTACAACTATCGCCTAACACAATCCACGCCACATAAGCTTGTATTTATTACGATTTCAATTTAACCGAATAAAATAATTTCATGAAATTTTCGATGACTTTAGCGCGGCTCTGAAAGCGTAAAAACTATTATCAAAGCAATCGCGCAGCATTCAGCATTGCGTCATGTAAAAAGTATTGTCAATTTTACAAAAGCAATTTACCGGAGCTCGTCGAGGAGCGAGCACGGTCTCAAGCAAATCAGTGTTTCTGCATAAAACTTTGACTTCAAGCACCGGAACATGCCCCGGCTGCGTTACAACTTTGACTCGAAACGAGTATCGGCGGAGCTCCGGCTCGTGGTATACAAGAGAGAGAGAGAGAGAGAGGGAGAGAGAGAGAGAGAGAGTTCGAATACAAGAGTGTTATTTTTTCCGCTGGTGAACACGGGACATTGACTCGAGCGAATCGAAGCACGAAGATTCCGCCGCTACAAGAATCATCGATTTATTCCGGCGTCCCCTTGGAGCAACTCGAGCGGCACGAGTGACAGCAGAAGTTGTCGTCGATATCCGTCGCCGGGAACGCAAAAAGAGGGACCGGAGAAGAAGGGGGAGTTAAGAAGACGAAGAAATAAATAGGAGTCGAGAGGGTTAACCGCGTGACGGTTAACAGCTGACCGTAGCCGGAGCGGTGGCAAAGGCAGAGGTTTTCGCCGGTGGTCTCCGGCTGACAGCGGTCGATACTAGCGCTTCGCAGTCGTCCGAGCCATCGACGGCTGTTTTGGCATCGATGGCCTCTCCCCTCTGGTCGCGAAAAGAACGGAACCGCTGCCGGCCGGATTAAAACGAGAAGGGCAATCGCTTTTTCCTGGCTGGAACGTCGATGCCCGTCGATGCTTCAAACTAATAGCGACCGACGTAGGATACGTGTCCGCGTATCGACAGGCAGCTTGTTATCGGCTTCCCTCGCCGACGGGAAAAAGGAAATTGGTATTTACGCGGGAACGGGCCCGAACGTGTGCGCGCGATCTATGAAATCGAGTATTTTTTTTCAATTCGGAGGATAGGTCGCATCCCCAGGATCCAACGTTTATCGCACAGGTGATTAAAGGTATAATACGAGCGCGAGTCGATCGAAAACCCCGATCGAAACTCGAAACACTCGATTGTCCCTCTGACTCGCCGATATAAAAGCTCTCCCGCTAACTCTGCGCGCTTTAGTGTCTTGGCGCCGGAGGTCAGAACTTGCAAAGCTAGAAAAAATTGATCTTTCAAATCGTAAAATCGACTATACAGATTTACGTACATAGTTATGTATATATATTTGAAATGCTATTTCCATGAATAAAAGGAAATACAAATATTTTATAATCTATTTACTAGTTCAAAAATCTATTTTTTACCAGCGAAACGCAACAGGCTTGGACAAACTGCGTATTAACGAATATTCACGCATGTTAACTTTGAAATTAAATTTCTTGCAAATTGTACTGTGTCGACTGAATTAACCAGGCAGAACGTACTCTCAAAATCTGATAAACCACTTTGTAACAACTGTAACATTGAGTTGACAATTTAGTTTTAATAGAATGTCCATTGTAGAATAATATTAGGGAATATATAAAAATTATAAACAATTATAAACAAAAGTTTTGTCCTATTTAGAAGTAACTTGAGTTGCTAATTCAGTTTTAATAGAATGTCCATTGTAGAACAATATTAGGGAATATATAAAATATATAAACAATTATAAACAAAAGTTCTGTCCTATTTAGAAGGAAGCAAACTATTTAGTGCAATTATATAGTAACTTAAGTAACCTAGATTAAAGTGATAATGTTGAAACCATAGTGCTTAATGCGGATAATCCAATGTAGAAATTAGTGTATATATTGTATATATGTAAACAAGTAAAATAAAATAAACTGAGCTCGACAGTTTTCTTTTAAATTACAATATCGTAAGGTTTTGTTATATTAACACACTAGGGTTAAAACCCAAAAGGGTTAAAAATGTCGAACATTCTTTTTTCGAAAAAATGATATTCCCATGAGAAGGATGAAATTAACAATTAATTTAACCTACTTGGAAGTGGGGTATCGAGTTCTAATAAAAGAAAGAATGTTCTAGAATGTTCAAATTATATTGTCGAATTTTTTAGCCTCGATAGTATCGCTAGTTTTTCAGCGGCAGTTGTTTGAGGACTGTGCTGGGTATGAGTGAGACAGAAAGGTTAATAAATCTTGATGATAATAATTTTTATTCTATAGTAAAAATTATAAGAATAATAATAACAGCAACAATAATAGTAATAAAATAAGAATTAACCCCTTGGCGTAATGCCACTATTCTTTCAAGTTGGAATAAAATTCTGTTCTTTTCTCCGCAATATTTAATTATTTAAAGAAAGGTAGGCACGCGATAAACGCAAATTTCCTTCTCCTAGAAAATGATCATAATCGAAAAACTTCTAATTATTATAACTAAAAGGAAAATGATTTAATGGTTCAAATTCGCTAACTGAATAACAAAAGAAGTAGACTATCGTAGCGAACGCTTCCTGAAGAAATTCTCAACCGCATCCTCCGCACCGAAAAGAGCTATTAAAAGGGAACAGTCGGTAGATAAAGTGTCCAGTAAACGCTTAGAAAATAGTAAAACCGTCGATACAGAACGCATCGGCGACCGCGCCGTTTACCCGGCGTTTCTAATTCAGCTTGTATAGCTGGAAGCAGCATAGATTCCTCTGAATGAGACGCAAATTGCGCGGAGCGGGCCATATTGGCGGCAGAACTATGCAGTCTGATTCAGTGACCGGCGGCTTCGCGGCGCGCTCGCGTTCGGACTCATTACTTTTCAGTTTTCCGGCTTTCGTTTAGGCGACCGCGGGGGTTTATCGGGCATCGAGGGTTTCCGGGTCGATTTCGTGGACGGGTCGCGGCGCGTCGGCCTTGTTTCCCGCGCTTTCGCTCCGAGCGGAGAGCGTCGTCGGGCCGCGCGGCGAGGATCGATCTGGCTCGGCCGAGGCCTCGAGAGTGGCTCGCCTAACAGTGGGATGAAATTTTCAGCGGACAGCTTCCTCTTTCGGAACACGTTCGAGCCGAAGACGGATTCCCGGGCCGATAAATTCGTCCGGCGGAGCGGGACGCGTCCTCGGTGTAACGCGTCCCGGTTTATCAATCATTTCACTCGGTCGGACCCGGAGAGCTCGCGCGGCTCCGAGCGGAATGGAGCGGAGCGACGATCGATACGCTCTCGCGGTCGAGTTAACTCGCCGAGCGGAGGCGAGCGTAGAGAGAGATCCGGAGAGAGGGAGAGAGAGAGAGAGGGAGCCCAGCGTTGAATAACGAGCGAGATCGCAGGAAGAATGGCCCGATCCGATGGAATCGTTTAAAGTTAATTAATGATACCGGAGCATCGAGGTTGCATCGAGCAATAAAGCGTCTTGCACGAACGAGCAGCACAATGGAGGCATAATGGAAGGCGATCGACAAAAGGCGAGCCGAGCCGAGCCCGGTTTATGATCGTTCCATAGACCCGTCCGCGCATGTGTCCATTTACATTAAGGCTTCTTACAAAGTACTTACACCCTGAAGCTCGACGTCGCCGAACCGTGTTGTTACAGCGATCTGCCGGGAACCGTGCCACCAAATTTCTCCTAGCCTCGACAAAAAGCCCTGGAAGCCCTTAAGCGGTTGTTTAGCAACCTTGTTTAACACTCGGACGGCGGAGCTCCTGGATCCGTTTGGACACCGAGTATTCGACTATCTACCTTCTGGCAGTTAATTAATTAATTTGATTTATCTAGTGTATAGAAGAAACAAGTACGTTCGACAAGAATATTACATCAAATTGTAAATAAACATAAGCATATACTCTGTTATATTGTTCTCAAAGAAAGTTCGAAAGGTCGAGTGGTAAATCTACGGACAGTTCAGAAACCAATCACTGTAAGACCGCTTTTCTTTCAAAGGAGTTACGCTGCGCGAACACATCTTTATCGTAAGATCTTCCGGTTGATAAGACAATATAATTCTTATAATTAACTTACGTTAACCACGGAATCGTTAAACAAATTAAAGGAGAGTATACAAAGAAGAAAAATTGAAAGAAATATTAAGTAAAAGAACAGTCAAATTAAAAATAATTAAGTATCAATATCAATTCCTTTTTTACTTAATTATAACAAAAATTATGCTTTGCATTATAAACAGCATTGTTCTTTCTTTACAGCTAATTTGCAAAATCCTTATTTGTCCATATATTAATCCATTACATTCGAGATTCTTTCAACCTTAAAACTAAAATATTCTTTCTACTTTAATTTTGCATTAGTTTTCTATTGTATAATAACAGTTCTCCAAATGTAAACCAATTTAATCACGCAAAAATTACTTTACAAAATGACGTAGCGAGGTTCAAAGTTGTCCCAGAGTCGAGCGCCAAGGGTTAAACCGTGGATTAAAGGGTTAAACTCGCGGTACAATCGAATCAGCGACGGGAGCGCAGGATTTAGGAACTCTCCAGCATCGCGGATCTTCGATCAGGAGTTTGACTTTCGGCCGGGCGAGAGGAAGACCGGTCGAAATTCCGCTTAACGCGGACAATCACGCGGGGGTGCGAATGCAGCAGCGCGGGGCCGCGGCATAATACGCGCAAAACGGTCGGCCCCGCACAAAACGGAGATTAATATCCCCGTAATTCGCTGGCCAAATATTTATTTCGTGTTTAATTAATCGTTAGCTTTTAATGGCTCAGCCATATTTCCCGGCTTGTTTGGCCGTCTGGCCGTGGCCCGTGGCTCGTGGACCGCGGCTATTCTATTATAAATTATAGCGGAATACTATTAGGTGCCTCTGGCGTTGGCCGGTTTTATCGGTGACCGCGATGAATTATCGATGCTAACCTTGCGCGGCTCGCGAATCGTCCGTCTGATAAAAACCTGGAACGATGATGCTGCGGTCTCGATCAGCTCCCAGCGACCAGTTCTGCGCTCGAGTCGTCGCCGAATCGAGACATCGATACTAGTTCGATTATCCGGAACTAGGCTGGGTGGACCGTTTGTTAACACCGTCAGTTTTTAAGTCTGAGTGTACAACTATCGGGTCAGAAATTTTCCTAGGACCGAAGAACTGAGATTTCGTTTTCATATTATTTAAATATTTTAATCACTTATTCTAAATTATTACTAATTTAATTTTTCTCTCATTGCATTTTTTATTTTATCGCATCGTCCCCTTTCTTTTTGGTTTACTTCGTTTTTATATCATGCTTGTGCGACATATTTTTATACTGTTGTAAAACGAGGACTTTTCTCGTTTATACAATAAGTAGTATTATAATAATATTATTATTATTATTTTAGTTTCTAGGATGAATTTTGTGAGGAAAATATGATCAAGTTTGTTTCATAAAATAAATGCGTCTTTAACACAGTGGTATACGCTTACGTACTTATTTAACGAACCGAAATGCTATGTTTTATAATAAAATGATTCAGGAATATATTTTCAGCAAAATTATAGCGCGTTATAAAAAATGCAGCATGAGACTAAATAAACATCAAAACTATTTAATTACTGGAACTGAAAATAGAAAGTTAAAATTTGCCATGGTAACTATTAGTTTAACTCTTTCGCAAAACTCCAAGTTATTACATTTGATTTCTAATTTCAACGTTAGAAAAATTTAATACCAATCTAACTCATAATTTATTTCAATATCTATCGATTTCATTTATAATTACTTTAAAAATTTTTAAAAATAGCAAAATCACCTCCTTTCGAACATGGATTTGACCTGTTATAAGACCAGAATTCTCTAATTCTATTAACTTCTGCAATATAACATTTAGTAAACTTTTTAGCGCATCAACTTTTTGGAATTTTTTGAAATTTTTTGAAACTGTGACTTGCGACGTTTTTCCTTAGAGCAGTGGAACTGGGCGAGTGAGATTTCAACTCGCAGGCGAAACGAAAAGAAGCGTTGATTGACACTCGAGCGTTAACGAGTACGCGTGGGAGTATCTGCCGCGAAGTCGGCGCAGGAGGCCGGCGGGAGAAGGAGATAGAGAGGAAGAGAGGAAATCGCAGGACGGCGAAGACGAATCGTCCGATTCGAAGAAATCTCGAGGCCCCGTTGCCTCGCGAAAGCAGGTCGAGACAGTATCGTGGCCGAGCTAGTATATGCCCGATTCCTCCCTCGCGCCATTCCCCTGTGGAGTACGCGGACGGCTGCCGGCCCGTAGTCACGCTAGCACTACTAATTGCATGTCCGACCAAAGTATATCACTACCTCTGCCACCCCTTATTCCCGGCCAGCGCACCGAATCCGCTCGTGTTGTCTCGCCACTCCTCGCTTCCCTTTCCATTCCATCTCGCTTCTCTCTCGCCTCTCTTTCCCGCCCCTCTCTCGCCTGGTCTCATCTTGTCTCGTCTCGCGTATCCTTCTCTGTCCTCTCCCCTTTGCCGCGGCCACGTTTTGTCTCGCCTCTCCGCGCCTCTCCGCGCCTCTCCGCGCCAGCTAGCCCAATACTCGCTCGCCGATCAGGCACACTCGACCGGAAACTGCACCGTGCGTTTCCTTCCCTCGCGAAACTTTCGCGCGACATTCGAGCCCTTTCACTTCCCCTCTTTCTCTCTTTTACGGCTCGACTTCTTGTCTTCCCACGCTCGTGATTCACAGTCTGTTCTCTGAACTGGGGGATCATTGTTGCCTTGCTGGTATCATTTTACTATGATTATGACTACCTCTTGACTGTGATGGACTTTGGATGGGAATTTTGATAAAATTTTTAGTGGGGACATTGTTGCCTTGCTGCAATCAGCTTACTATAATTATGACTACCTCTTGACTGTGATGGACTTTGGGTGGGAATTTTGACGCCACTTTTGGTGGGGATGTATTTTTGCGAAGACATATTTCAATAATTTAAAAAACCGGTTTTTACTATATTAAAACAAACATTGTTGCCTTGCTGGTATCATTTTACTATAATTATGACTACCTCTCGACTGTGATGGACTTTGGGTGGGAATTTTGACGCCACTTTTGGTGGGGATGTATTTTTGCGAAGACATATTTCAATAATTAAAAAAACTGGTTTTTACTATATTAAAACAATGTTATTTATTTCTTTGTATTCTGAACCGAATTGCTACTATATGTATTGAAAATTTAATATTGATGTAATGCTATTTTGCACAATATATCGTATGATCTAGTAAAGTGTGATATCATTCGAAACATGGATAAATAGATAATCCTACGTTATATTTTTTATGTTGGCAATGTAGCCTAAGGGTTGATCGTAACGACTTCCCTTCTTCCTGTTCCGTCTGGGGGTTGCGCGTTGGTTATCGGGGGATATTAGGGGGACTCATAACTAGACTGCGGATTTTTATGCGAAATAAAAATTGACTAAATTCGTTGGAAGAATTAAGAGTCGCTTAGAAAATTCTTTCTTTAATAATTGTAATAAATATATAGATATTAATTCGTTTACCGCTTCTTCCCTTCAAAATTACTGATATCAGGTTTGTCATAAATGCATAAAATAACTCAAATATCGGGTTTGAATTATTGGAAGACAATGTTTTTCCCGCAATTGGCGCCAAAATGGACGTGTTGGTGTTTTTTCGCAATTCCCTGTTATTTGAAGTATATAGATTGCTATAGAGTATGGAATTTGATATAGTGTACACTGGTATAGAGTATACAAGTATACATTTTGGGACACACATGTACATGTAGACATGGACAAATTGTATCAAACAGCATTTTTTATTCTATCGAAAGAAAAATTACGAATATCGAAAAGAGTATAAAATAAAAGAAATTGCCTTATAGTTGAAATTGAAATCTATCTGTCACCTGGGTAGCCCGGTTGTCAAACAAGTTGCAACAGTTTTATGGCTAATTTGCTCCTTATGCTATAAGACCCCAGCCACTATTTAAAAAAATCCGTCATATTTATCCGGTTTATTTATCTTTCCATGTTTATTTTTACACCATATATTACCCGATATGTAAAATAATAATACAACATAAACAATGTTTAAAAAAATTAAACAAGCAAAAAGGCTTCGTTTAGCTGCGTAAGGGTTACGAAAAAGGGATGTACTAAGGGATGATTAAATAATTATCCCAATCGCGAACTATGCACTAATTAGAAAATGCTAATTCTCAAAGGATTAGCGGGCGATCGTGTAGCATATCGGTAATTTGGGCATTTGGCCCCGTGAAAAATTGCAGCGATATTGTTGTTGGAAAGAAATTACCGCAAGCTGTTCCTCCGGCGAGATAAACAAGAGCCACGCACGGTGGGTCTGTCGCATAGTTGTTCCCGCGAGCTCGCTGAATCCTGACAAATGTTCGCACGATTTACCCTTGGTGAATCGGGCATCGACAGATCGATGGCAGAGTTATTTGAAATTTGAACGCGGCTCGTTAGTCGCAATGGGTTTTTTGGTCGATGACGCGCCACGCGTGTTCGCCGGCTCGTAAATATTTCGCGTAAACTACCACTTGACAGGTTATCCGATTATATGTCCGCAGTCCGTTCGGGGACGCGAGACATTACATAAATATTCGAGCAGAGTAAATTCGCGCCGGTAGTCGCCGATTTGTTCGTTCGAACAAGTCGAACCTATCGCGGGGAGCAGAATTATTTCGCGGATCGGGGCTCCGAGGATTCCTGTTCTTTTATCGATCTGCGAAGCAAACTATTTTTCTGGATCCTTGTCTCTGGTCGCAAATTTCGAGACTTGGCGAATTCAAAATTTAAGATTTCGCGCTTCAAAATTTAAGATTTTTTCAAGTCGGCGGTGTAGATTCTCAATTTTTAAGTTGAATGCAAACGCTAACTACTGGATATTGTTCTTTCTTCCTAAATAAATTTATTATTTTATTTCATTTTATTTTATTTTTATAATTTTATTTTACTTTATTTCATTTTTATAATTTTATTGAATTTTGTTTTTATAATTTTTTTTTATTTTACTTTTATGATTTTATTTTATTTATATCTTACATAAATATATTTATTAATAAATTTATTTAATTATAATAATCTTATAATGTAGGCCGAAAATGTGTCTTTTTGTTGCTGTTATCATTAACAATTTAACGCGTCCTATGAAAAAAGACAATCGCCTAAATCTCGACAAGTAGAATGAGGTTACGAAGGGTAGTGCTGACCTAGCAAACCGAGAAGGAGCATTGAATTTAGTATTCAGAAATGGTTGATTAATCCCCTAAACACTATCTCGATGAACGTGCTGTTTCATTACTAAGGTCATACATCCCGGGGCGTAACCAAATTATACTATTAATTAAAGTTCTGTAGCAGCGACTTACCAATAACAGCTGAACGTAATACAGACCTCCATTTTAGCTGCGTGGACCAACCGCAGGAAGACGCTATGCATCCTTCTCAAATACCTATTCTAATCTGCGACTTCGATTTTCCCAGACACTTCCACTTGTTCCAAAAACTCAACCTGTTCACTGAAACTACTTTGACACTTCGATATATAACAGGATATAAATAATACTCTGATCGCCTAACTCCTTGCACTACGATTTCTTTCACGTTGTATTAATTAATACTTATTCGTCCTTAACAATTTCCCTAACAGGTCCAGGCAATTTTTGTTTCTTGTAATGTCTTTATCTAATTTCGTTTCTAGATTTCGATAACAGAAGAATGCAATTTTGCTTCGACTTAAAAGGATTTAATAATATTCATATTTAATAGATCTCCGCCATGTGGTTCTAGTGGACAAAAACTTCGCAGGAGAAAGGTGCGAGTCGAAGTTGCCGATCTATCGATGTTACGTCACGCGGTCGCAGATTCAAAGATGACTGCGCCGGCACTGGAAGAGGAAGTCGGTGCTCCTCGGTTAAACAATGAAAATGTGTTAATTATCGTGTAATTGAAATGTCAAAGTTGCTCGAGCAAACTACCGTGATTTAGACGTCCTAGTGTTATGTTTGTGTTGAGTGCGACGAAGAAGACAACTACGTACGCGGAACACAAGTTGCCGGAGGAACAGAGTTTGCATTGTGTCTATGGACACCTGCGCATTGCTGTAATTGAATTTCATATTTTCCGAGAACCAGCGGAAGGTAATGTACGATCTTCGATAATTTCATTGTTTATAATATTAAAACTGTCTATGTACTTTTGTTGCGACGACTATAGCAGCGTTCTATGATAATCTATATTGTTTCTAGACTATGGATCTTATGCAAAATAAATATTTTCCTCATCTCTTATATCGAATAGAAATTAGATCAAATTGTATTTCTCTTTGTAGTCATGTCAGTACAGCGAAACTAAAATGCTGCTGTATTTTTAAATTCTTCTTCTGTCTTCAATGCTCTGTGCTTTGTTTATTCATTTTTATTGTAAATACGAAAAATCCGCAGTTTAATTATCTGTGACCTGACTGCAATATTTAATTCACTCTTGAAAGACGAGGATTTTTAAGCCGATAAAAATATTTGCCATAATCGCATTAAAATAGCTATAATAACTTTATCTTTGAAACAAGCGAGTATTATTTCTGCAGTAAAATATATACAAAAACCTTGTGCATGTCCATGGTTTTAAGTAACACTAGAATTTCGGAGGTGTCTTATATATTATTATTACATTATATACTATTATATAATATAATAATATTAATGATATATACGTATATATCCTATTATTACATTATGTACTACTATATAATATAATAGTATTAATGATATATACGTATATATCCTATTATTACATTATATACTATTATATAATATAATAATATTAACGATATATACGTATATATCCTATTATTACATTATATACTACTATATAATATAATAATATTAACGATATATACGTATATATCCTATTATCACAATATATTATTATTATATTGTCTAGTGTGTTATTGATAAATAAAGCGTGGACCGATTACTCTCAAACAACAGGAATTTATTAAAATATTTACATCCCAAGGGTTTGGAGTCCAAGGTTTATGATTTCCGTCCTCGTCCCCTGGCGCATTAAGCCGCATCAGCCGACTAGGACCCGTATAAATCGGGGCATTCGGGAGACGCTTCCAGAAAGAATGCAGTCGCTAAATGAATTATTCACTGCACAGATGTATTCCGCGCATCTTGACCCAGAACTTTGTTATTTCTATCCAGGATCGACGAGATCGCCTTTTGTCGAAGCAAAGCACTCCGCCGCGCGCGACGTATCATTTCTATCGGCGTTCGCCGCGCCACAATAATCAGTCGAATGCCGGGTTTTTGCAAGTTCGCGTCCCGTTTAACGAGAGGTTCGCTCTAATTCCGCGAAAGAGCTCGGCGGTGCGCTCCTTTCGTATTATTTAGCCGCCTCCGCCGCTGTATCACGGTCCCCTCGAAATCTCATTACCGCCGCCGGTTTTTATTCTCGGCCCATTTTCCGGCCTCAACGTAACCGCTCATCGCATCGTCGTCGCCGGCGCGCCCGTGTTTCCCGATCCGTTTCACCGACGCGACGCGCCAGCGGATCCGCGAGGCAAATCCAGGCTTGTCGCTTCAGTTTCCGGCGAAGCCGTCATCTCATTGACATCCGCCAAAGTCGCGAAACACGTTCGTTCTTGCCGACCGTTTCATCCGCGCCGCTCTGGGTCGCGATGAATGACGGGTCACAGTTCAATCCGCAGACGATACAATTCCCCGTGCATTTTCCCTGTCAGGTTCGTCGATGCCGCAGTGGCTATTACCGGGCCAAAAAGACGAGCACGCGTTAAAATCGCGGTGAAGCTGAAACATGAAAATTATTCGAGAATTATCCGATTCGTTTGTGTCAAGCAATTGTGATTTCAGACAGGGTAACTTCGATTTATATTGTTTATTTAACAGTAACGATTATATTGTCTGCTAGACACGTGTCCGATTTCTTTGTTCTTATTAGGACGAATATAATTCTAAACCTAATTGTGTACATTATAAATTGCTATCGCTTAGTGAGATATCTAAAAGCAATGCGTATGGCTCGTATAAAGGTTCTTTAGGTCATTTGAAGCAACTCTTTCCTTTACAAAAATTTTCTCCGAGCCTTCGTTTACGAGTTATTAAGGAAAAACACTGACCAATGAGACGCGAGCTCGGCTAGCGCAAGGCAACGAGTCAATGAGCGGCCGGAGCCCAGTACCGCTAACTGGCTTGTCCGCCATGCGCCAATTGATCTCGCCCCTCATTGGTCACCGTTTTTCGTTAATAACTCGTAAACAAAGCTGCGGATTGCATTTTCGCTAAGGAAAAAGTTGCTTCAAATTACCTCAGGAACCTTTCACTACCCGATTTTGAGTAATTTGTGGAACAGCCTGCATAGACAGCGAATTTTATGCATTTATAATAAAAATAGGTTAGTAAAATTTGATTCGCTACGGAGATTAAGAGAATTTAGGTTTACCTATATATTATTAACAACTCGTTTAAAGTATTACAGGAAGAACGACGTTTCCATCTCGTTCGCGTTCGTTGCAATTTATGAAGGAAGTTTCTATGCTGCATAAAGATCCGCGGACTACTTCATGTATTTTCATATCTTATTTTCTCGAACGGTACAGGTAACATTCTTGTATCCACGTATCTTATGTTCTACCATATAGACATAAGCTTGTAAGTAAATTCACGGTTATTGTAGAACATTTTTACATTTTATTGTAGTCAGCTGAATTACTTGCAACCTGTTTGCTAAGTAGAAACATGATGCGAGGAAAAATTACTCGGTATTAACGCATTCCATTACCTTTAGTGTTATAATTGCTTTGTTAAATGTTCTGCAAAAGTCTGCTACGATGTAAGTACTATCCAGGGGTTGAAAAGATTCTGAAAGTGACTGAATTTTTATGCCGTATAATATCCGTTGATAACTTATTTTCTAATTTTTCAGTTCTGAATTTTACTTGTACGTTTATGGTTTTATTATTATTACTATTACTGCTATTTTTATATAAATAGCAAGTTCTTTCTTTCTTCGATATCTTTAATGAGTCGACAATAACAAATTCATATTATAAAACACTCTTAACGTGTCTATTACTTTAAATTGCAACTATCGAAATCTCACCCCCTACTGCTATCACTGTACACATAAATCTATAATTTTATAAGTATATATACTACTCGAAGTAGACTGTGGATTTTACGATAAAAATGACAAGAAAATATGACAAAATGTAAAATTTAATAACATTGGAATTCTCGATTTAGTCTGTTAAAATCATTAAAAGAAGAAATACGTATCTATTCCATTCTATTTCTCACAATTGAGTTAGTAAGTTTCCCATAAAAATCCATAGTCTAGTAACCAGTTTCTGAGTAGCCTTTCCATATTTGCCAGGCGAATCCAGGAGAAGCAACAGCACAGAAGAAAGGACCACGAAAAAGCTGTAATACCGATCGATGGAAAAAAAAGAGCGGAGGGTCGCGTGACTCGTTGGGGCGGAGGGGGGAGGCTCGATGAACAGACGGGACGAAAAGGAAACGAATTTCTATAAATCGATTCCTAAATCCATTTGCCGTTCGCCTCGTTCCGGATGCACGTCGACCTGCTTTATGTAAGAGCGGAACCGTGTCGAATTCTGTAGAATCTACGGTCCGTCAACGCTAGACACGTCCGATACAGGAGACGTGCCTTCGCAAACCTGTAGATAACGCTCGCCGCGAGAGGAGAGACTCGGAAATTCGATGCATTCCTAACCCAAAAATGCTGGGACCGTAGGACACTTCGAATCATCGGCGCCATTCTTACGGCCACGAATCCGGGAGTCTCGAACATTGGTTCTTGAACGTTTGCCCGCGAGAAAATCCACTTAACCGGATAATTCAGTGACAGCGTCGGGGCTGACGGGTCGTTTCTATTCCGACGAGGCGACGACGGAACGATCTTGACAGACTCGCTTTGCGTGCGCATTTAAAAATTGATTTTATTTATTTAGTTATTGGATATATACCTTATATTATTCAATACATATACCTTAAATTAATATGATAAATCACTGCGTCTTAAATTCTTCTTGAAAGAGTGTACTGGATGATTGAAGAAATCAATAGAACGCACAATAATGTTGCTAAATATACGCTTTAAAGTTAACCCTTTGCACTCGAAGCCGCTTTAATTGGAAATCCAAAATAGTTCTCCTGACTATAATATTTCAGTTTTAAATGATTCCGTGAATTTCAAGCGAATCTTGTGCATAACTGTTAGATATTTTACATTTTTTTTATTATAAACTTTAAAAGGTTTTGCGAACGTGATGTAACAATTTTTAGTGTCGTCTCAGAGTCACCACACGAGCGTAAAGGGTTGATACATTTCTGTTAGATACTTATCGTCGCGCCCTTAACCGCTGTTGATACCATAAGGATTTAGGTATCTCTGTCTTGAATTCCCTATGCTTTCAAGATCATTATCAACACGCAGTCGTGTCTGCATTAAAATCGCTCGGCTTCATCCGTCGTATCTCCCAGCGCTCCTCAAATATTACTCCACTCTTAACTCTCTATAACTCTTTAATCTGTGCTGTCCTCGCGTACGGATCCGCTATCTGGTCTCCCTACCAAATTAAAAGCGTCTTTAC
>CM052162.1:19972632-19983052 GCA_028455555.1 Augochlorella aurata | reverse complement strand
GATTGCTAAATAATTCCGCCAAAAAATCGCGAAGTCCGTTGGAATGTTTGAGCACGTTCGAACCTATCCGAAGCAGACGGTGTTCGAATCGGCGGACCGGTTTCTGTTATCGATGCCCGGGAGTCGTTGGTTTTCGCGAGGCAATTTTACCGCGTTAAAATTACATATGGAAACGAGATTACTTATAGAGCCCGGCCGATATGGCGCGGCAGCACAGGTTTACATAGACGGCGTTATTGCCGGGGTAATTATCCACGCTGTCCTCTTTTTCCGCTTTACGGCTAGCCCCCATAAAGGGAGCTGACTACGTGCTTTTACCACCTTAGGGGGCGTGTCGCTGGGGACGTTGCTCGTTCGGGCAATAAAAAAGCGCAGCGCCGTGTGATCGAGCCACACACGATCCTACATCAGCGCACCCGCTCCCGTTCCCACCCCCGTGCCCGCTCCCAGGGAAAAAAAGGAACAGCTTTAATGCCAGTGAACCGGCCCCGGGTTTTGTCCGCGTACACAGTAACCGCACATAACGCTCGCCGACCGATGACCTATGCGTTTTCTTTGCGCTTTCGAGTCATTCTCCCTGCTTTCTCTCTTCCCTGGTTTCCCGGCGATCGCTCGGCCGCGAGATTTCGCGCGACGCCACTCACACCCCCGCAACTTCTGCGACCTTTCTTGCGCCGTTCCAGCGCAAACGAGCCACTGCGTTCGCTGCTGCGTTCGCCGTCGCGTTCACCGTCGCGCGACCGAATAAATGCTCATTGTTATTTTTCTAAAGGTACACGGTGATCCGGAGGTCACGCAACTATTAATCTCCTGTTTATTAACCTTCGTGCAGCTCGGGCCAGTTGATTTAAGACAGGGTGTTTATCGCTAATAATACCGCTTGATAGAAAATTCTTCTTATCAGCTTACAAATTCCAATTTAGTGTAGCAGTCGGCATTTTTCAAGTGTTTACGTTGGAACGAGAACGGAACGGCCTCGAAAAATTCGTAAAATGCAATAGGGTAGCGTGCAGTTTCCTGAAAAATTGGCGAATATGAGGTATCGCCTTTTTCACTTAATAAAATCTATATTTATCTCGATAGCACAGACATTTTTGTTCAGAATGGATTATTTGTTATTCGAATTTATATTTTATAAATACGTAAATAAATTGAAAATTGAATATGCGTTTTCGATTTTATGGAACCAACGTAACTTGATCTAAAAGTCACAACTATAGTAGTCAATAATTTTTGTATATATTAATTTAGTTATTATATTATATATTAATTTAGTTATTATATTATATATTAATTGTTATATATGTATCATGCATGCTCTGAAGTTTGCAAAAGGAAGTTATTTGACTAGAAAATGTCAATATTTTCGAAAATGTGATGGAGGTCAAGAATTAACATCGCAATCTTCCTTCTTCATAGTTATTGATTATGACGGTATTTATCCATCAACAAATTGTTGTTACTATTGGGATTTATTTAAAACTATTTTTTATATTTATTAGTATAGTTGTATAATCTGTTGAGGATGTCGAATTTTATTAAACACATAGGCTAGAAGAATTTTTAGGTTAACTGCATTATTCTAGTCACACGTGTCAAAGTAAAAAAAGGGAGATAATATTGTTCTTCACTGTAGACTTGGGTTTTTATTGATAAATAAACTATTTTCTATGTCAGAAAAATCACTGTCTTATAACCTGTCAATCGCTGTGCAATATCCAGTCAATAACTGTAATTTAAAGTATATAGTAATAATTAATGATTTTTGCATTCCTTTTTGTGTCGATAACAGCAATTTTTATTACTCGATTTTAACAATAAATAGTATTTTTCTATCAATTGTCTAACATTTAAGCTTGGACAGTCAATCACTGTATACCCTGCCCTTTGTTTAACACATATTGCATGTAATCATTAATTATTATATTTAACAAGTTTGTTTCCTTTGTCCTACAGTAATTTCCTATAACATCAAAAAGAAAAGGAAACAAAGAAAAATATGATAACCGTCCAATGCCTCACAAGCTCGCGTGTACCTAAAGCATACAAAAGTGGTACACGACATAGAAACAATACACGGAAAATCAATTTGGGAGCCCCCGTCCGCGAATAATCGTTTCCAGAACAATTCCGCGAAAGATGTTACGGAACGATCCGCGCAATTATTCCGGCGTGCCCGAGCCGCGACGTATCAAAAATGACTCCGATTTTTCACGTCCGCGCGGATCGGATATCGATGAACGAAGTCGCATCGGGAACGGCTCGAAGCATGGAATTTACGAGAGAATGGTGGGTCGAGGGGTCGTAAGTCACCGTTTTCCATTTCCTGAGACGCTGGCGTCGCCGAAACAACGCCGCGAATATCGAAAACAGGGAAACGGGGAAACCGTGTAGCCGGAAAAAGCATTTTCCCGCGGGGTGGTCCGCGGTGGCAGTGCCCGCGGCCGCGACAGACATTATTCATCGGTCCGATCGGTGATCAGTCCCGCGATGACTACTGAATAATTAGCCGTTGTCGTCGACGTTTGTACAACGAAACAATGGCTCCCATTTTGTGAGCGGAAAGAGGGTGAGTCGGAAAGCGGCCGTTCCGAATCGCCGGGTGATTGAACAGGCGTTTGATCACGGCCGGAACGCTATGTTATATTTAGCAGGTATGGACATGTCGAGGCAATGGAGCAGCCGGTTGCGATGGGACGCGATGCGTCGCGACGCGTCCGGGAGTTTTAGCCGGCCCTATTCCACGCGCTTGTTGTGTCGGTGGCTCTGCGCTCCTTGTTCGTGCCGCGGCTAAACCATTGTCCTTTATTCAGCCATGGAACTAATCAGCTTCTCATATCTCCTTGCGGGATTCCAATCAACGAGAGACTCTCTCTCTCTCTCTCTCTCTCTCTCTCTCTTTCCCTCTCTCTCTCTCTCGCTCTCTCTCTCACTCTCTCACTCTCTTTCTCTTTCTCTCTCGCTCGCTCGTCCTGCGGGTCTAGTATTTAGGTGTACCGCGCAGAGATTGCTGCTCGAAACTCGCTCAAGGATCGGCCAGGACGAGGAGCACGAGAACCAGGTCGGAGACTGGAAATCGGGTCTGGAAGAGTACCATGAAGATCCGACGATACGAGCCAATGGAGGTTCCTGCGATCCCGCAACTTTTCTGTCGACCCCGATCAGATATCTTATCACCGATCGAAACAAAGACGAGACATTAACGTGACGTCTCGTTTATTTGTCGCCGATCACCGAAGTCTTTAATATTCCGGTGACCTTTTAGCGATTTATTCGAATCTGTTCAGGCTTGTCAAACATATACGACGATTATGGTTTCGTATTTCGCGTTAAGAACATCTAATTTTGTAAATATAATATATTTGGAGAATATATAGATTCTCTTTGACGATACTTTTATCATATTTTATAATTTTATTTCAATATTATAAATATGTTTCTTATACTTAATATTTGCGTCTTGTGTTATAATATAAATATTAGAAATATAATTTTAATTTTAATATTTTCTGAAATCTTATCGATAAAATAAATACTGTAAACATAGATATACGTATATATATGTACGCATATGAAGAGAACGTTACGTTTTGTTTGGAACTATTGTTTAATTATAGCAGAGTAAGGTGAAAGGCCCCAATTCAGACTCTTTCTTGAAACAGTAACACAGATGATATAATAACAAATAGATCGCAAGGGGAAAACACCCCTTCCAAAATAGGAATATATTCAACAGTAACCACATTTAATTCTGATGAAATCGATGATAACAGTAGCTCCATAACAGTAACTTTTCCTTATTTGTTACCAATTGCTGTGCTATTTAGTTCATTTTTGGCCAGAATTTATTATACATAATTCCATATAAAAAAAGTAGACAAACTAGGAGGAAAAAATATCGAATACGTCTTACTCGATAAGCATAAAGTTAATTATACCCGAAAACAAAGTAAAAGCGGCTCCGGTATCCCGCACCGGCGGCGAGTCGGAGCGGAAACCTCCGCAACAATATTTTTCATTCCGTTGTTTGTTTTCGATCGCGATGGAAATGGACCGGCCGGAGTAGAGATGTTTGGACAAATTCTGTGTTTACTATGAGCTAATAGCCGCGATATCTCCGCGATTTCGAGCGGTTTTAATGCGCGGCAATCAGAGAACACCGGACCGCCGGTTGGAAGCCGCGTCATCTTTTCCAGCGGCCGTCGATCGAGCCGATCCGGGAAATTGGATTTTTCCGATGGCCCGGCCAACTTCGGATTCGATTGAATTTCCCGTAAGAGAGCACGCGATTACGCAACGCTATTAATAAGCATGTTCGAGCGATGTTACGAGCGGGGAACGGATGGAGGTATGTATATCATTTTCGACCGAATTTACTCGCCGGCCACATGTGATATTGCAATAAATTAAGGAAAGTTATTAATAGCCTGCGGGCATGCCACGCGATCAACGCGACGACGACGCTGGACTAGCGCTCGCTTCGCAGAGGATCGAGCACGGCAAGGAGTTGTTTGGGCCGCGTGTTTGGGCCGATACTTTCGACTTCCAGCGAATCACGTGAGCCCGGCTCGTTGACGTCCGCGGGAGTAACGGCGATTGGCATTCACGAAACGATGGAGCAGCGGTTCGACAGAATTTTCGGCCGCGGCGCACTGTGCGGCGAGGAAAAATGCTCGTGGGGCGGAAATATGAAGTAGAAATGTTCTCGTGTAACGTTGTTAGATCTTATTCAACGTATATGTATATGTATATTGTCCAATGTCTTATATATATGTACATGTTATGTAATAAGTAAGAGAATATCGATCATCTTTTAGGAGAAGCTCAATTATTTTCAACTTCAAGTTAATGTATCTCGGAAACGGCAGAAAATATCTTGAGATTGAGATAGTTTATAATTTGTTGTTTATTATATTATAAGAATGTAGAAGGTTTTTGTGTCTTGGATTGCATCGAACAGTTTTATACGCACTTTTCTGCGGCTGAATGATAGCATTGTCGAGAGAAAAATGAAACTCGCTTACAAAATACTGTTATTTTATTGAAAACAATGTCATTACAAATACTACAGAAAATAAGATTTGCAATTTCATCTTTTCAGTAATAATAGTATTTATAATGATAGTGTTTTTAATAAAATAATATTATTATGTGAGCGATTTTCATTTATTGTCGACAACGTCATCACTCAGCCGCATTGCATAGCAGAAAAGTGCATATAAAACTATTCTATGCAATCCGAGACAAAAAAAATTTTGAAATTATTATAATATAACAAAGAACAAATTATAAACTATCCCAATCTCAAGATATTTTCTGCCGTTTCCGAGATATGTGAACTTAAAGTTGAGAACAATTGAGCTTCGCCTAAAAAATGATCGATATCTTCTCACCTATTGTATGATTATGTATAACGCACGCGTTATACATAAGCATATAATAATTGGATCTGATAAAGTCGTACGAGAATATTCGTACTTGATATTTTTGGCCCGCGTGGCCGCACTGCGCGGCGCCGCGATGATGCGGCCCACAGGGAAGCCGATGTTCCTGGCACTAACGAAGCGCAAAGACTAATTATCGAATACCAAACGCAAATTACCGTAAATGCCGCGTTAATATGCGTATATATTGCTGGGCGCTCGCGTGTGCGCGTACATGGAAACGTATAAACACACGGGAAACGGGCCGCTTGTCGATGTTTAATCATCGAATCACCGTAACAAGTTGAAATTCGACTGTAATACGAGTTTATCAGCGAACCGCATCGTCGCCGATAGTTTCTCTGGCCCCTCGAAGCCGCGTAAATTCGTTCGATGCGGGCATGGTATTGCAATGCAAACAACCGCTAGCCCGGGATAACCGGGAACACTTTGGTTTGCTTCGTTTCAATATTAAAATTGTACGGGCAATGCTCTTACCCTTAAATACACGGATCACTCGAGCCTCCGAATGAGCGCGCCCGCGATGTTAATAGGATACACCGGACCTCCGAATCGATAACAATGGGTACGAATAATAAATCAGACACGGAGCATGCAGCCGCCAGATTCATCGGCTGCTACCGGTAAACCCTTCAAAGGTTTCCAACCCTCTCCGGTCAGAGCCTCCCGGCGGCGCGCGGCGATTCCATGCAATTTTCTTCCGTCTCGATGGCTTTAAAACCTTTCACTCGACACGTTCGATGATAACAATTGTAATACTTTAACGCGTCGGCTGAATCACAATCGGTGCTAACTGTCGCAGTTGTTTTCATTGTGCGAGCGTGATTTAGTATGGAAGCGCCGGGAACGGGTCGGTTATGAATGCGTGATCCATGCGGAATGCGAGGTTATGTCTGTCTTTGATGCCGTCGCTGCGAGAGCGCGTATAATGTCTGTTAGAGGGAGTTGTTTCGTTTGTAGTTTATATTAATCATTTTTGTCATAATTAAATGTATCTTCATTCGCGTTAACGCACTAGTGTCGTTTAATTAAACATTAAGCGCACTGGCAACGTCCGGATGGTAAAGACGCGGAAATTCCGCTCCACCGCGGCGCGATACCGCTGCGGATTTTATGCGTTTGTGAGAAAAATGAGTACGTCGCGTGTAAAACTGAAATTACGTCAAAAGAGTTCAAGGATAACGTTGAATTGTTTTTACCTAATTATGATCATTAAGAGAACAGATGCATTTTCGCATTATTTAAATTTCTTACAAATTAACTTAACTTTATTCTGTACAAAGATGATCTAATTAGTATAAGTACGCCTCCGTACAGTCCAGGACGAAAAGATGGTCGACTTGAAAATTAACGTGATTTTTAAATGATAGCACATTTAATTAGAAATTATGTGTGACGATAAAAGGATAAGAAAGACTTCTAATTCCATCCCCTATGATCAATTTCAACTTTCTAATTTCTCTGTAATTAATTAAATTCCTTTGATTTTGTGAAAATTTCGGTGGTCGATTATTGACGACGAATTTGTTAAAACCATTTCGCCTACATGCAAAGTTCACCCCTGTGACCTATATTCCAATGATAAGAAGCTCACTAAAACATTAAAAAGCTAGTTACTATCTTTCTTCAATTATTCAAATGGATTAGTTTTAATTCAATATTTTTAATGGATATTTTTAATTCAATTTCATACCAAATTCGAATCTTTGGAAATTAACCCTTTTAGTGCCGGAACCGATATATCGGCCCGCACCTTGTAGCGCTTTACTATTCGTATTACGAAATAAAATCTCTATCTCAAAATAAATTTATAACACGTTATAAATAGTCTAATTTCATTACGAGAGAATTAAAATAAATAATTTTTTTTGGTTTAACTTTCCCTTATATTCTATGCCAGTTGATGTCGAGACTGCTTATTTATACAATATCTAGATAAAAAAAATTTATGTTATTATAACGAATGTGCAAAATTATATTACAAATATATTTATTACAACATAATTTTGTTTCAGCAATTCTATATTACCTACAACAATTATTTGTTTCATATGAGATATACTTTGCAATAAACATATATAAAGTTATAATAAAAAGATGACTTTTCATGACTTTATCTAATTTTCAATGAATATAGAAAAATTAGCGTCACTGCTTTATTCTCTATTTCGTCCTCAATACACTGCTTTTTGAATGATGTAAATATTGCTTTTAGTTTGATTTTTACGAGCCTTTTTCCAAATCCTAGTAAAATCGTAAAATTCGGCCGGTTATCTTCCAATAAGCACCTCTTTTTCGCTCGGCACTAAAAGGGTTAAACGCGCTTCGGAATCGGCAAAACGTCGAGCTACGCGCCGACCGCCGACCGGCGCGAACAACGTCGAGCAGATAAGGGCGCGACGATTCTAATAAACCGAAACACGATATCGCTGTTCGTAAACACAGCGGCGATGCGAGATATTGTTAGAGGACGCGAAGAAAATTGGGGAGAAGGCACGCGTGTTATTCGTGAGATTTCGGGGGCCGGGCGGGGGTAGGCGATGCGTGGGCGCGATTCTGGACGCGAGGATGCCCGGTATCTAACATCTAGATTCCAGCGCCTAGCGTCCAATACCGATCGTGTCGTTGGGAGCATCGGTGGGCTGACATGTCAACACGTTCTGCCGTTAATGCAGGTTTCGAGCGGGCCCGAGTACACCGGCCTCGATAAGGACGGTTTACATCGAGGGGTTGGTTAAGGAAGAGTTACGAGTACGTGATCCTGAGTATCGAGTATCGAGGGAGTTCGGGTCGATGCCGGGTTCCGCTTCGAAATTAGGAACACGTTCGCGTTTAGTCGTGGTTCGTAGGCTTTTCGCCTGTTTCTACATAGTGCCGCGCCGCCCCACAATGCCCGCTTTTCGCACAAAATTCAATAACTTCCGTTCTGACATCAAAGCGGCTTTTTTATTTAGGTTGAACGCAATCACGGCGCGGCATTATCATAAATATACTCGTATATTTTAGTACAGAAAAATGGTATTCGTAAAAGAACTGTTGACTTATTGCGAGATTTAGTACGCGAATTTTTGTAACAATTTTAAGATAATTTTTCTTAATTTTGTTGTAAACTTGAAACATTTTCGATATCTGCTGGTGAGTGTGAATTAACGATCGCCATTTTTCGCAATCGAAATTTATAAAATATACTGTCTTCGCAAAAATAATATGAACAACAGGAGAATGAATAAAGATTATTTATTTAACTCCAGGTCAGTTATTATGTTGCAGTATTATAAAATTTCTAAGGTCTCGCTAGAATTAGACAAGCCTTGGCCATCATTTTCCGTAAACATTATCACATACAAACATCTATTGTTCATAAACCAACATAAACGAGAGTTAAATTATTGATCTATTTATATATTTATCAATTTATTTATTCATCTATAAAGAAATGTCTTTCTTACAGAACAGTTTTCACGAACTGCTATGCTATTCGACCTTCTCAATTCCCGTTTACAGAATTAGCGTTTTAATAAGTTTTTTAAGCTTCCTACACACAGACACAGTTGTTCAACCATTCCACCATAGGGTGAGCACAGTTTCGAATCAACATGTAGCACCATCCCAGATTCGGTTTACCGTGATCGTCCGGGAAACAGTAGCAGACGAAGCTCGCAGCCGTCGCGAGCACGTTGGCAAGTTTCGATTATCCGTTAAAAATCGATAGCTCGAGTTTCAGCCAGCCGGGGCACGCGTTAACGATCATTCAATCGGCGAGAGCGAAGTTACAGATTCTAATGGGATCGAATTTTCCGGAAATGTGTTTCAGCGCGAATGAATATATTCTAATCTGAGCTCGAATTTCCAATTCCTCTTCGCGAGATGAAAAAATCCCCCAATCATCCTTGCTTTATCTTATCATACGTCGTTGCATTAACTCAACCATGACACATTCCATGCGTCAACATTCGCAGGAGCTTCGTCTTCGGAGAATTATTCGGAAGAATTTCCTCTTCCGTCTCGCGTGGTTGTTTTCTTCCGCGATTATTACTTGCTATTATTATTATTATTATTATCATTAGCGCCGGCGTAATTCGCGTATAGACTCGCGCATAGACAGGGCTGCGCCGTAATGATATTATTTCACGGCGGGAACAATAATAAATAATATATTAAGCATACGATAAGCGAGTAGACGCCGATGCGTGCAGCAGGACTGGATAAATAATCTGAAGATAAACACAATAAATAAAGGATTACGAGTAATGGAAATAAATTACATGCGTGAACAACGTGACGGCATTATTACTCTATATGCAAATCGGTAGATGCGACGAACAATACTGTTCGTTGATAACGTGTTAGCCACCGGCGTCGCCCATGTTTGACGGGGGAAAAAAGTCGGATCTGTTTTGCGCACTTTGTTATTCGGAATTATAAAGAATAGCGCGAGCTCCGGTGGAAAATATTTGCTCGTTTTTAGCGGAGGGACCCGTTCGGCTGCGGTCTGTTATCGAAACGAATGGCGAAACGAAACGCCCTCGATGAGTCGAAACGGCAAGAAAATGGTTCGAGAGTTGTTTTCCTATTTATTTCACTGTCGGCGGAATTGATCGTCGCTGGATCGAAGCGTGTTACCGAGAGATTATCCAGGGATCCGGACAGATAAAATGGTACTAAGTTCGCGAAGCGACATAGTGGTTCGTAATGATCGATGTGATCGTAATGTAGAGTCTTTATTCATACGTAAACAATTGGAAGACAACGGGAAAGGTAATTCCCAAAATCCAAGATGTTTATTTATCTTATCAATAATGAATATTAATAATCAACATGTATTACGTACTTGTATGTAATGTATTTATATTATATAACAGATTTTTATGCGTTGCGTCTACATGTATAATTAACGTACCCAGTACAATAAACAATGTTACGACTAAAAATTAGTCAGCACACAGTTCCTAACAAATTGTAACACTGAATGTTGC
>CM052162.1:19959809-19972532 GCA_028455555.1 Augochlorella aurata | reverse complement strand
GTGGTTCTACTCCTAAGCGGCAATATCTCGGGAATAAAACCACGCGGCGTTCTTCCTCGGGACCGCAGAATTATTCGCCGTGTTCGGCGAACTGTCTTACCGGTTCCGCGGCGGGGCGTATGCGCGACACGTTTAATTCGTTTGTGCGGCTCCGTAATCCCAGAAACGATCGAGCAAATTTCGAGAGCTGGCGGGGGCGTGCGCCGCGCAAGGGTGAGAGCCGGAAGAAAAATAAAGAGCGTTGTTCTCTTCGTGAATTCCGCGCGCGAGCGGCTCGCGCCGTCCGACGCGGACGAAATATTAATTGATATAAAACAGTGGAAAGAATATTTCGTTTGAATCGATTTTGCCGGGCGAATAAACTTAATTGGATCTCTGCGCGGATCGGGGATGAACCGTGCGTCGGTATAAACTCCGACAGGACAGTGCTCTGGTTCGGTTCGCGGTGGCCAGTTGTTTTTCCACGGGTTCGAATTCCATTCGAGCGTATCGCTCTCGCCATGGAAATTCATGATTTCCCGTGCCGCGACAAACTGAACCGAACCGGGGCGAGCCGGGACCGACTAGCAGCGAGCCAACGAACGAGAACGAGAACGAGCTAGCTAGCTAGCCGGCTGCGGGGGGCGAGGGAAGGAGCCATTCGTGCACCGGATACGTTAAATATGTATTTCGGTGGCTGCCGGTTTCGGCGGAGGAGAACTCGAGACGAAGGGACGCGCGGCAGTCGCAGCCTGATTTCGAATTCAGTGGAGCGATCGTTGGAAAAGGACGAAATCTCCTGGCAGACAAACAGAAGATTGCCTATACTGTAACCAACCGGCGTGCACGAACAAGACGCAAACCGGAAAACGAGAAAACGAGGAGCCGCGGCATAACCGTTGCTTCTAATGTCCCGCTGAAAACAGCCAGCACAACGGGAGACGGACGAATCCAAACGACAAATATTAAACAAGCCTGGCTCGCCTGTCCGCCGCCGGAATGGCGGGGGCTCGCCGGTGGGACAAAAAAAACAAAGGAAAACGAAAACAATTTGTACCGCGGGGAACGAACAAGTAATTGGAACGATCGTTTGATCCCTTTTACAATTTCTCGTTGATTCAATTTACGTTTTACACGGGAATATCGGCGCGCATTCTATTAGGTCGACGCGATGCGACGCGTATGAAATATCGTGCCCGCGAATTTTACGATACGTTAACAATATTCGACCGATGTCGATCGATGCGCGGATCGCTGCGCCCCCCGGAGATTATACGTTCCGAGGCGTGTAATCTCTTTCGTTGAAAAATTATTAATTTCGACGAAATTTCATCGATGTCTTGCCGGGGAGGGCGGCGCTCGGGCGTATTATTCCCCGTGAATCTAGGACCACGGCTCGCCGAGATCACGCGAGCGCTGCTCGCGAGCGCGTACGGGCGGAAATGTATACCGTTAGGATCAACGTCGCTTATTACTTCGCGAACGACACCGCGTCTCACAATCGCGGATCCGAGGGCTCGGCGAATAAGCGGAGCGGATTCCGGGCCGGGCGAATGCGGTCGCCAGAAGAAAAGCATCAATTTCCACCGCGGAAAAATCGGAGATCTTTCCACTGAACTCTCTCTCTCTCTCTATTTCTATCTCTATCTCTCCGTGACGATATGGAAATTGGACGACTATATATCGACGAGTTTCGTTTACCCTTTCGGATCCTCGGGACGCGCCCGGCGCGAAACGGCCCCGCGAATCCCGCGAGTCTCGCGGCGACGCGCCGAGAACCCGGGGAACGCGGCGGACGTCGTCGCAGCTCGGAAAGACAGATCGATTTCAATAATGCATTCCTCCTAGGGAACGAGAGCCATCATCCGAGCGTTTCTACCATGTTGCAGCCCTCCCGCGAATCGACGGCAGCTTCGGTTTATCGGGCTTTTTTGGCAATTTTCGGCTTCCGCTCTTCCGGCAGAATGCAGCCTCTGAAAGCTAATGTACAGGAAAGCTTTCTTTCCGCGGGAGCTTGTTCCGCCGGATTCTATTTTGACGTACGAGTTCCACGGTAAAAGCGAGACCGAAGTTCTTCGAATTAACACGTCTGCGAGGCTCGCGGATCGTGCTTTACTCGGGCGAGTGGTGGGGGCGAATCGGCGAAGTTTGAAGAGATTCACTTTTTAACACGTTGATTGCCGCGCCGGTAGATATTGCTTTCGGTGTGGTAAATTATTCCACGGGGCTGTGTTATAGTTAGATCTTGACTGTGTGCTCTTTACTCCATTTTCAAACTCGGAATCGGCTGAATTGTAAACGTTATATTGAACGCTTTTGTACTTTTTTTAGCGGGAAATTCTTCGACACTGCCGCTTTCAATATTGTGTATATTTTATTGCTACTTAATTAAGCCTGGATTAAATGACTGGGATCTTTTCTCAAATGATAGAAACACTATACTGAAATACATTTTTGCAATTTTACTGTTACTTGGCGTTGCAAGGGGAATTCAAAAATTCACGTTCTCTCAACTATTTTAGCTGAACCTATAACGAAAATTTAAATGAAGCGTCTCGGTAATTAATTAATCAACTGTGGAATTTTATGCAACATAAATATTGTCTGCACTATTTACAAGATACAGAATTATTTTAATAAGTTTATAGTCATTTTAATAAATTGGAATTACTTGAACAATAATTACAGACTCGCATAAACGAGATTAAGAAAACATCCTTTTTAATTGTTTTATCGTTCCAACCAATTGCAATCTAAAAAAATGTTCGCATGCTCATCCTCTAAAAAGCTAGCCGACCTAACGTTCTAAAAAAAATCGTGTCACTGGATCGATCTTAAAAATGTCATTCCGTTTGAAGAGGTGCCAACATACTTTTCGACGCGACTGTACGAGTTCGTTAAATAAAAGATTTCAATTCTAGTATCTTTTTTTTTATTTGTTCGCAAAATACGCGAAGTGTCATTTAAAATACAAATACGTGTATTATACCTACATGACAATACAGTAATTGCATAATTTTC
The DNA here is from genome assembly GCA_028455555.1 of Augochlorella aurata. Classification (NCBI taxonomy): domain Eukaryota; kingdom Metazoa; phylum Arthropoda; class Insecta; order Hymenoptera; family Halictidae; genus Augochlorella; species Augochlorella aurata. The sequence goes on along the minus strand of CM052162.1, from coordinate 19,969,532 downwards.
TTAATGGATCATAATTCAGGATATTCGTGTCATCATTACCAAACGTACACTGTATCAATTCGTTATCATACTTCGATATTTATACACTATAATATATTGCTAGTCTGCGGGAAGCTTTCTAACACAAAGCAGGAACATGTTTACTAGCATTTTTCCTTGTTGCAGAAATCCGTAAAAAGACTAATGCCGTTCCAGAAGTTAATTTTATTGTGTACGTGCTCCGATTAATCTTTCCGATACGGAACAACTTTGAATGGAGCTCGCGGTAGACAAAGGAAACGAGAGAATGCAGCCTGATTGACAGCCGCGTCGACCATGCGATGCAAAGGAATTATTTGCCCTCTGGAAATTAATTTCTCCGTTAACCCTTTGCACTCGAAGCTATTTTAACATTTCAGAGATCGGACATTTCTTTCGACCTACATTCGCAGTATTAACAATATTTTAATTTTAAACGATTTATTTCACGTTAATTACGCGACATTAAGCTTATGGTTGTACAGAGCATTTGCATTCTTAACAATATTTTAACTACAACAGAATTCAGTAGCATAACAATTCTTTCGAAGCATGATCTATATTATTCCTAATAACGCAATCGCCGCTCGAGGGTTAATAGCAAAGGGTTAATACATCACGCGTTCGCGATTATTTTCGCCCAATTTTCGCGTCCACGTTGCGCGAAATGCGAGAGGGTTGAAAAATCTTGGCTCCCGAATGTTCATTTCACCGAATAAAATAGCTCGCGAAATTTTCGGGGTGCTCGGGCTGCAGGTGCTAAAGGGTGCTAAAGAGGAAAATGAAATTTCGTCGCCCTCTTCAGAGATGCTTATACAGACGGCGTCCAGAGGGGTGAGGCGGCATCGAGTGTCGAGAGAACAAATCTACCCCGCGCGCCTTACGTGGAAATTCGCACTCAGTTACCTCCGGCCGAGAGACTGTGAATAATTACCAAGCTCGAAGCATGACGGAGCCGGTCGCGCGCTGTCCCCGGCATCGTTTTACAAGCACTTTCCGTCGCGAGTTTTCCGCTGGCACCGACCGACCGGAGACGTCCACGTGGACCTCCGACAACGGCCGAACCAACGGACAGCGGGACGACGAGAAAGAGAGACGCGGAGGAGGGCGGGAAGAAATATGACATTCGCGGAGAATAAATTTTCCGACGGAATAAATACCAATGGACACGCAAACGTGTAAATATTAGCAAACGTCGAACTATATGAAACGTGGTACAGCAGCTGCACACTAAATAAAACGATCCGAATAACTTAAACTGCAGCGACCGAAACTTTCGGCAGCCGGATTAAAATTTGTCGGCGTTTATCGGCCTCGATGCTCCGCCGGTGTTGGAGCTCCGCGCGGGTAAAAGTGCTTGCGAAATTGCTATAAAAACTATCGGCACCGGAGAATTAACCCTTTGCGGTCGTACGGCTACTCTTATCCATCGAAGTTTATCTATCTATATTTTTTATTTTTACATGAAATTAAAATATATTATTGCGTTAGATATATCTAAAATTTAAAGGAGAATCACACCTATAAATCTATATATTATACTATATTAAGTATAAACTTAATATCACGGGAGATTAATCCCTTGATGTCATTCATATATGGGTGCGAGAATTATTTGCTCAGATCTGAAAATTAATTTGCAATTTGTTATATCTGAATGTTGGAAATGTGATTGTCGTGACACATTTATTTTATATATCGCGACATATTTATTTTATACAACTCTTGTGGTGGTTGGCGTAGCAATGCGTTGAAGATGACCATAGCTGTTCATGGGGTAGATTTTTCAATAGAAAACTGCGAATTTCTATACGAGCTTTGTATTTATAAATAATTGTCTTAGGGTAAATATAACACTATTTTCAAACACAGTATAATATAATATTAATTATATATTTTATTTATTTAGCCGAATGACAATGTCGAATTATGCCGACGATTGCGTTAAATATTACGCTTAAATGTTTCTCTTAATATTTTTAAATTCCTTTAATGTTTATAAGTTCCCTGAATGTTCCTAAATAAATAAAATAAATAAAAGACTATTTTCGAACACAGTATAATATAATATTAATTATATATTTTATTTATTTAGCCGACTGACAATGTCGAATTATGCCGACGATTGCGTTAAATATTACGCTTAAATGTTTCTCTTAATATTTTTAAATTCCTTTAATGTTCATAAATTCCCTGAATGTTCCTAAATAAATAAAATAAATAAAAGACTATTTTCGAACACAGTATAATATAATATTAATGATATATTTTATTTATTTAGCCGAATGACAATGTCGAATTATGCCGACGATTGCGTTATATATTACGCTTAAATGTTTCTCTTAATATTTTTAACGTTTATAAATTCCCTGAATGTTCCTAAATTCTCTCAAAATCTCCAAATCCAGAATTTTATCGTTTTTATATAAATCTACTAACTTTTTATCATAAAAGCATAAAATCCGCAGTCTAATGCTAACTATAATAGAGTAACTATAATACAGGAATATGGAATGCGCAGCATATTTCATTCGTTCCACTGATAATTCTCTATCCAAACCTTCGATTCGTCACGGTCTTAAACGGTACGTTTTACTTTCGCGCGAGGTTAACAGTAGCCGGGTAAAGGAACGCGCGAGGCGTTAAAGGGGGTTAAAGAAGTATGTCAAGAAAAGATGTTATGCAGCAGACTGTTCGAGTTGGCTGCAGACGACACGGCGCGCGTTCGTCGTTATTATCTTCCCGATAAAGTTCCGATCGCTTTGGAATATTTTATGGGTAACACACTCGACGATTCTTCCCGGGCGCGTTCGCACGTTATTCCTGTTCGCGCTCTCGTCCGCATTATCATTCGAACGAGCACGTTCAATTATAAGTTGACGACCATGTTAAATTTATCGGCGATAAATTCGCTATCGGCGCCGCGCCGCGGCTCCCGAAAGAAGGGAACAGAGAGGCGCGGCCGCGTGCGGATTGGCGCGCGTCTCTCGCCGCGGGCGATCATCGCGAAATCCCCGATTCGCAAACAATCGGTCGAAAATTATGCGGCGCCCTGCGATGTCGAATGAAATTACAGGAAATTCTCGGCTGGCGTCGCCGGGAGACAGACGCACGGTCGCGGCCGGCATCCGTTTTAATGCGATTTAATATGTGGCCCGCCTCGCGGAGCACGGTTAATTGCGATTTGTTCGACGAACGTGAGATACTCGTCCAACTAATTTCAACTTCTCCGCGTTAAACGCGCCGGGGACGGTGCGATCGCGTCGCGCCCGTCTCTCCTCCCGCGCCCCCGTCCCGCGATCGCGTTAATTTTTACCTTTTATATTTCACCGTTTCCCCGTTACTCGTCCGCGAAGCCCGCGCCGCCATTATCCGGCGCGGCGGCATTGTTTCTTCGCCGATTTGTCGCCGATAACTCGCGGCGCCCGATCCGTCCAGATGAGGAACGACGCCAGCCGGAAAGGCAGCCCGGTATCGGCGCCGCATCGACCGAGATATCGCTCGGAACTTTCATCCAGACGGGAGCCAATAATTCGAGCGAATCCGATAGCCGTTCATATTCCGCGAAACGGACAGAGGCGGATCGAATTTCAATTCGCGGGAAGGGGAGTTTGCGAAATGGACGTTAATCCTACCGACTCAGCTCGACGCGACGCGCTGCCCCGAAACGAAAGCCGAAACAAAAATCAAGTAATCTAATCCTCCCGCTCGAAATTGACTACATCGTTTTGCTTACAATCCGCTCCGATCTGTCCCTAAATCTCTATTTTGTGTATTCGGGCTAATGGACCCGTGAATTAGAGATCGCGATTTAGAACGCGTGTGGAGCATCCGCGCGTGGCTAATCGTTGTCTTCAATTTAAATTATTTTTATTCCAAGTAATAGCAAAATTGAAATAAAAATATTCTAGTCATTGTACAGTGTCCCTCTAACATTTACAAAATAAATTCAAGTAATTTCGAGGAGTTATAAAAAAGTTATACCGTTTTAAAAATGTGAACTCAATTTTGCTCCCCACCTTAAGCATATATAAACATTTTCCATCTATTCGACACCCTGTATTACGTCACCCTTTCTCAGCAGCGGTTCGAAAATCACATTCCGGTCAACTGTCTAAACAAGACGTCACCGTGCGGCGTCGCTTGTTCCTCGCCGCGACGTCTGAACGTGCCGCATTATCCTCGATAAACAAAGCGTCGATGACCCTTAAGCGGCAGCCGATTCGTTACAATTCACCAAGAGTTATCTTGGAAACACAGCGGCTGGGTCTCGCGAGCGGCAGAGAGCTCTAATAGGAAATTGTAGAAGCGCGACCGAAGAAAAGGGTAATTCCGTTCGGGGATTTCACGAGGCCCCGGAAGTCGGATGATACCGCGAGTCACAGTTGTGACTGGCTGGGGAACGGTGTGACCGTGGATTTTCGCATGACAATGCGCGGAATATAACGCATTGTGTAAACAGGCAGCGAGGCAATCTGCGAGGCGCACGGTGCGTGAATCCTGGACATTCGGTGACGACGAGACAGCGACGGCGCGGCGCAACGCGTCGCGACGCGGCGTCCTCCACATCGTAATCGTCATCCTCCGGATTCAAGTTGGTTGACGCCGCCTAACCATGGACAATAGGACTACGGCCAGTACGGCACCATTATCCGCCTCTCGCGTCTATGACAACCCCATGAATTATGCAGCGTAGCGTAGACGGATACGCGTACCCTCCTCCGCGCGCTCACGCGCCGCGAATGTTGTTCCATTACCGAACCTACCGCTGCTTTCAGCCGCACGATTTACCCCCTAACCTCGAGCCCGTCCCCTCGATTTATGCTTGTTTACCGATCGGGGCCCCTACGGCGTCGCACGTCCTATTCTTACCCGCCCGCGGCTCCGTCTCCCGTCTCGGCGCGTTGACTTTGTCGTTCAGCGTAAATACTTCGCGAGCCGGTTGATTATTCGACGCTGGAATCCTCCTCGAGACTTCCGCCCCGCCGAAGCCTGGTTTCATTAACTCCCTCTGCGCTGTTCGGCAAATTGGGACGTCCGTATCTCGCCGGCGAAATTGGAGCAGAACGTTCGATCCTGCGGAAGATCCAGTTCTTCGTGCGAGCGGCACGTGTAAAAATAACACGGGAAATATAATCGTTGATTCGGCGCACGTAATGTCTTCTTTCCAGCGGCGCACCAGTTATTCGACCGCTCGAAAGAAGAGCGATAGAGCTCCAACCTACTCCTGTCGGCTTCCGAGCCTTCCGTTTCACATTGTCGCGACGTTTCCCTGTTTTCGTTTATTTATCGATTTATTCGCGGCGGAACCCGGTTGTAGAATGTAAAGTATAAATGATATTCCAAATCGAGGTGGGTGAACATAGTCACCTAGAATGTATAATTAGACTGCGGATTTTTATGCGAAATGAAAATTGTCCGCATTAATTGCAAAGTTATAGAAGTTATGGGAAGATTTATAAAAATATAATAAGGTAGCGTATGTACATCATTATTGATCACTTTATGATCGACAAGGCAGTCATAAATAGATCGTGAATTTTTTTTATTTTACAATTTTAATAGATTCGCAATTATATATCGGCGTCTTTAAATTGATTTAATTTTGTATTGTTTTAAATTTCACTGGCTCAATTTTTCCTTAGCGTAGACTGTCGAATATGTGTAAGATTTCAACCCTATAGCTCAGTACTTTTCCCCTTCCAACGGCACCTTAAAATTTCGAAAAAAATATAACAAAATTGTAGATTCCAAGCCGCATATTAGAGAATTTTTCCAGATTTTCCCATCACAGTCCAGAGTTACAAGAATCCCAGCAGCCCGTCTCGAAATTGACTTGGACACTGTATATTTCGCGTAAAGATCCCGGGTTTGAATATTTCGGCGATTGTTGTGGCGTACGCGGAATGGGACGTGTCGATGACAACGTGGAAGAAAGGCGGGGGATTTCGCTGGGGGAATAAAACGGTGATTGGGCGGGCTAATCGATCCGGATAGTCTGTTTGAGGCACGTAACCTTGCAGTTGACGCGAATTGGTTTCCCTTTCCGGTGGAAGGTTTCTAATGCCCGCATTTTCGACGGACGGCCGTCGAATGTCGCTCGTTCGTTACCGTCCCGTATAATATTAAGCCGGGCCTGCAATTGCCGATATTACAGTCTCTCTACAACATGAATCCGGCGCGGTGTGCGGTCGGCGTCGCGCCGCGGCAAAGTAGGAAAACGCCGATGCCATGTACCGATCCGATGGCGAGCGGTTCGCCCGGCGTCCCACCGCCGGCTCCAATATTACCAGATTCATATTACGTCGGCTTTCACCGGCACCGTCAACATCGATCCATCGAAAACGGTGTGTGCCTTACGCATCATGAATAATTCGCACCTGCGGAACGACGTATTCATAGCCCCGCGTCTGCCTTCGCGCCGTTTTCCTCTGCCGCGCTCTCGCCGGTTTACGAATACGTCGCGGAGAGCCCGGGTTCGCGACAGGGAGAGAGAGAGAGAGAGAGAGAGAGAGAGAGAGAGAGAGAGAGAGACGGAGAGAGAGAAATGGTCCGGTCTGCGGTGTGCGCGGCGGAATCGCGGCGTCGTCCGTCGGAAAGCCCGCATAATGGCCGAAGGAATATCGGGGCCCGGCCTCGTCGCGTTCCCTTCGGAAATTTCCAAGCGCGTACCACCCGGCTCGCAGATTCGCGGCTCTTCGAGGTTTCGTAACGCGGATCAGGGAAGGAAACGGCCGGGCAAAAAATCGGGAAAACTTCCAGGCGAAAGGAATAGAAAAATCGTTCTCCCGGAGAGTTCCAGAGAAGGAGCGATATAGATTCGGTCGTTTCCCGCGAGCGAGACGATCCCGCTTCCTCCCGCTCGGCTCGTTCGCGCTCGCACGCGCTACTCTTTTTCCTTCCCTTATTCTCTCCTCCCCGCCCTTTTTTTCTTCTTGTCCGATCCCTTGGCTGCCGGGCAAAAAGGAGGCGGTGAATGCGAGACTCGCGGAAAATAAGCGGGACGCGATTCCGCCGGGATGGAGGTTGCGCGAACCACAGCGGAATAAAGTTCGAGCGAGCACGAATCTCCCTTAAAAACGAGCCTCCCCCCTCCGTCGCGGCCGAGCCCCGCGCCTCGTCGTCCCCGCATCGATACAATCTGCATCGACTTGCCCGGAAAGTAGCACGATGGGAAAAGTTTCGACCTTCGCCGGGACTTGGCCGAGCCTCTCGGTCCCCAATTAGAAAATTCGACCGGCCGCGTATATAAATATGCCACCCCCCTCTCTCGCGATCTCGGTCGCGATATCGATACCCGGCGAATCAATAGGTTATATTACGTGTGCCCCTCCCCTTGTCGTACTTACCCAGTGCGCGCAGTTCACCGGCTCGGCAAAGTTCCACGGCGAGCCTCGACGAACGGCAAGTAGTTCTTGGTTCGACGAGCTGCCCCGGGAAAATCGCGGCGGGCGTCTGTACACTCGACGAAATCGAAGTTATGGCCGCCGATTAACGGATCCTGCACCGCGATTAAAACTTTCGAACGGCTCCCTCGAGGGCCCCGGTCTACTTTTTCGAATCGGCGCCGTGTCGCGACGTTACGACGCGACGCCTCCGTTTCTCGACGCTTCGGCCCCGTCGCGGACACGGCACGTGACGAGACGGCGAGCTCGAGATTCAAGATCGCGCAATATTCGTTTAAACGGTCGGGCTGTTTTTAGCATAACTTGCAAGGAGGGGTTCTCGGTGGTTCCCTAAGGGGCTGCGTAAATTTTCTCACCGGATTTTAGCCATAAAGTTTTATTTACTTATTTATTTACTTCTTCTATACTATTTATTTATATTTACTATTAGCCGATATCGTTATATTCCATGCGTTGATATTTTAAATTATTATATTTATTATACAGTTTACTAAAGTTTTATTAAAATTTTCAGTATGCATATAAGTTACAAGGACCATCAAAATGCGTTGTTTAAATTTTCGTCGCAGGCTCAAAATTGAAAACAGACGCGAGTTTTTTACTCGTTTGGCATTTCAATTAATGCAGTATTTATTTAAAAAAATTGTACACGTCGCCCAGTGAACTACCCCTCCAACATCTCAGAAAATATAACAGTCATTCCGTTGAATTAAAAAAAAGTTACTCCATTTCAATCCGCGTTTAAACCAGATCAACCGCGTCGGTCAAAATGACCGATCGCATTTTATATTTTCAAATTACGCCGGCGTTCCGAATACCCTCCTTTAAGCAACGATCAAATAAATTCCCTTACCCAAGCTCATATTACGATAAGAACGGCAAAGCAGTCGAAATAAATTCCGCCCTGTAATTCTTACAAAGCGGCACGCGTTCGTCGCTTTCAGAGCTCGGCAGGTTCGGCGTAAATAAGCTGAAACTGGTGCATTGAAACTCGTTCCTGTCGCAACCGCATACAGTCCGCAATCTGCTTTATCAATTCCGGCAGCCGCAATCGTAAACTATGGTGTTACGGCAAGGTAGCAGCAGCAGCCAATGATAATACGTGTACGACGACGTACTTTATCGGCATGAATATGATATAGATTTGACGGATAAGGGTCGCCGTTGCTTCTTGGGCAAGCCTTAATTAATTCAGCGTCGCTATAGCCCGAGAAGAGGGTGGTTGTCACGGTTTCCGAACGACGGATTAATTTCCGGGGACAGGCACCGGGATCTTGATTATTTCGCCGGAAGTTTATTCATCGGCAAACACTGCTCCGTGTCGAGATCCGCGCGAGGCGAGGCAAGGCGAGACGAGGCGAGGCGAAGATGAGAGGGCGAGAGGACGCGACGGGACCGGACCGATTCTCTCACTCTCTCTCCCTCCCTCTCTCTCTCTCCCTCTCTCGCCCCTCGATCCACAGGGTCTGTTCGCGCGGTTCGAGATGTCCTTCTGTTTTCCAGCACTTGCCGCGTGTCCCTCTCGCTACTAATCCCCCTTCCGTTTCGATCGCGTCGAGTGGTCTTTGTATTTACTCCCGACGGGAACGACCTTGTTACCTGTCTCGAAGGTACTCCAATTATTTGAAGTTGCCGGACAAAAACTGCAAGGCCGCGCGCCGCCCTCGAGGAGGGGTTGGTGCTCGCCGGTCATTGATTCTTTGCTGTCTTGTTCGGTATCTTCTCGATACGTTTCGTGGAGAGGGCTCCGCTGCAGTTTTTGTTCGTTACTCCGCGAAGTTTCCGCATTCTTCGGATATCGAAGCGGGAGTCTCGGCCTCGGTCTAAGAAACTCTTCCAGAGGCCATTCCGGACCAGTTTAGTGGCTCGTTTTTCCCGATCTGGTAACAATGCCGCCGCCGGAGATTCATGGCCCGCCCCGGGAAAACGGTATAAAGACGGGCCGGCCCGCGCCCGGCCCGTCACGCCGACGACGGGACGCGTCGTGTTCGCCTTTCGGCCTCTCGATCGATCCTCCTCGAACCGCCAACGCGACGCCCTTAATATCGTCGAGCCCTTAACCGGTCTCCCGTGTTCGACGAGTATACTCGTCACGCAGGAGTGCCAGTATTTCGCGTCGCGACGAGTATACTCGTCATCGCTTGATTCCCGCGACGTATATACAGTCGGTCGCAATGAAAATCTTCCAGGGTCGTACTTTTTCTAGTTTTATTTATTTTATTTATATTTTTTATACACAAGTAAGTGCTATAACCTGTAGAAGAAACGATATAATTTTCCATTATAACGAAGGGATTTC
>CM052162.1:19928882-19959709 GCA_028455555.1 Augochlorella aurata | reverse complement strand
AAATTATAATTTTTCTATTTGCTGGACGATTTTCAGAGGGATGATTTTCTCTAAAAAGGTGGCGCCACAGGTAAGCGGCCGCAAACCGGTTGTGTCATACTCCTTTTTCCGAGATCCCTGGTCTAATTGTTATACAGATCACCTCGTTGTTATGCGAGCCTTTATGCGTCCGTGTCACGAGCGAGCTGTTAAAATACTAAGAAATATGTAAATCTTCCTGTTATCGAAAAAATGTATCTTCCATTCCGTTGTTTATTAAGCTGCCCATAAAAAAAAACACAAATTTGCATAAGGATCGCCGGTCGTATAGCGATCGTTCGGATTATTAGCGTTTCTAAACTCCAGCCTGGTATTAGGTGTCATGTGTTATAAACTACTCGAGAATCTAGATTGCAGATCTCAATTTGAATTTACGTCTTTACGATAAAAACGAGCGCAGCAACACCTTTTTAACTCTTTGCGCACAGCACATGATAGTTCAACCGCAACCTATACTAACTACACTATGTAACGTATACTAAACGGTATACGTTGTAGTTTCCAGATTTACATTGAAATTGTCGAGGCACTGAACCGTACTACTTGCGTTCGTTATTATTAATAATAATTATTATAGTAATAATGATGATAATCGAACTGCGGATTTTGTGGATTTATAGTGAAACTGTGAGTAGGTGAAATGCAAAGCTGTGAAAATTTTAGAAGAATTTAAATGTACTGTCGCGTTATTTTTAATATATTGACATGGTTAAATGAAGGAATAGATTATTATCTAATTTCTTTTCCTGCAGTCTAGTAATAATAATAATAATTATAATAATAATAGTAATAATAATTTCTGATTAAATCTTTTAGTTCCTTATAGACGTTAATAATTAATTGAAAATTTGTTTACCATCTATTCAATGCTGGACAAAAGAATAAGAATACATATATAAAAATAAATAAAAAGTGATGTAACAATTAAATTTTTTCTAACCGTTAATGACGATTAACGACAATCCTCTCTCAACCGAAAAGCAAAAATATAATAAAATAATAAACATAATAAAGACGATTCTCAACGAGATTACATCAAAATAATCTTCGAATCCCATTCGAAAATCAGCAATTATTAATTATCTCTTTCAATCGACGACTGACGATGAATTTCATCGATTCGTTTAATCAACGACTGGCCATTACGTTCGTCAATCGATTAATTCAACAGTCGACTTTTCCACGATTAAAAGCATTAATTCGACGATTAATGTCTCAATGATTACCATCGAGCATTTAATTAAATTAAAAGTTGTAAGCGATTGATAGCGTATACTGTGCATAACCCGCAGGCTTAAAATGTTGTATACTCGATTAAATAAAATTATAATGTGGATCGTTGTAACCATTAATATTTAGAAATTAAATTTTAAACAAAATTCTGTCAGTCATGCTGACGCGAAAGTCGAAGTCTCAACAGAGTTTTATAAAGAAAGAAAAAGCATTCGACAAATTGTGAAAAACTCCGAGTCAAAAGTGATCGATGACAACAAAATAAAATAAGCAAAATGAGGGCCTCGCGTTGCTAAAATAAACGCGAAAGATTTCTCCATTCGGTTATCAAGCGATTTTATTTGAAATGGGGAGATCTCCCCACTCGGTTGGCTAAGATTCCACACTTCACCGACCGATCATTCGACCGTAAGTATTTCTGTAGGTTAATTAAATCTACTAAGACATTTCTATTTTCATAACATTCGCATTAAACAATATTTATTTTATCTATTTTGTGTACTTTATTTTTATTTTTATTTTATTTATTTTGTGTCCTTTATTTTTGTTTTTATTTTATCTATTTTGTGTAATTTATTTTTATTTTATCTACTTTGTGTGCTTTATTTTTATTTTTATTTTATTAAAGTGTTACCACTTTACCGACAAGTCATTTATGTCACTCAAGAGTAATTGAATTTACATTTTTCTATTTTCATAACATTAGCATCAAACAATATTTATTTTATCTATTTTATTCATCTTCTTCATATCGAAATATATCTAATGTTTAAAAAATTATAAATAGTATCGGAGGTTACATTAGTACGACCCGACACTTTTACCTCAGTAATATTGATACCAAATGATTGGTTTGCCCATAAAAGGCCGATTTATAGGCAACCGGTCGGCAAAGCGTAAAGAGACAGTACACGATCTTCCTATTCTTTCGTCCAACACCGTCGACACCGACACTACATCATCAGCCTAATATCTCTGGTCGAAAGCCAGCGGCTCTAGGTAAAGACACGCCGAGTGCCATGGTCCCGATGAAATATCTCGCTCGGGAATACGGCGAAGGTGGCCCGGTCCTTGTTGCGAGGACAACGGGATCCATGGAAATTACGAGTACAGGGTAACACGGAGCCAGAGATCCGCGCAATATTCGCCCGACATCCCCGAAACATTAGTGCGCCGGCAATATCGAGCGATAATAAATTAGCAATGAAATTATTGCGTCGCGTGTGCAAGTATTTGCCGGGCTACTATTTACCATAACAGAAAATTATAAATTCATGAGAATAAAGTGGTGCATTAATTATGGCTGTCAGTTACAGCGATCGGCGGCCGGGTCGACGCGGAGCGTAGCTGCGAACGGTCTCTATCCGCGAGCCATATTTCCCCGAAACCCTGGGGATTTCCTGGATTCCTCTGGCGGGCATCGATCGGTACGCGATGTCGATCGCGATCGGAAATTGCTTTCGACTCGCCGCCCACGCCAGATGGACGAACATATTTAATCGAGGGGTAGAGCGGGAGAGGAGAGAAAGAGAGCGAGCGAGAGTCGCGGCCCGAGGACCGGCGACTGATTGCAGAGCTGAAAGGAGAGATATAGAAAGAATGGCGGAAAGGCGAGGAGGGGGAGTACGAGGAGGCGGAACGAAATTACAAGACCTTCGAAAAGCAACAGTTCCCGGCTGCCGAGGAGTAAACTGCGGGCAGCCCGGCGATGCAGCACGCTAGCTGGTCCTTTTCTTGGAGCTCTGTTTGATATTCGACAATAAAACCGGGCACGCCTCGCCGATGCTGCTAATTGAGCTTTGTCCTTTGACGGACCGCCGCTCCGCTCATTGTTCCTCGAGGAACCTCCGGTAAACAACACGCGGCGCGCCTTATCGCGATAATTCGCCGATGTACAGCGACGCGCGAACCTCGCCGGCGATATTTTTCCCTCTGTCCGCGGAAACGTCGCTCCGAGAGACTGCTTTGTGATCCGCGCATCATCCGAGACCCTCCCGGCCTCGCTGTAATTGATAGCTGGCCGGGGAACCTGGCCTGGATAAATTGTGACGGCTCCATTGTTGTTCGGTTCCCGCGCGAAATTAAGTGGCGGAACATCGTCCAAGTTGCCCGGTAACTTTCCATAAGGAACGGCGATTGTCAATATCTTTTACGAGGCACGATGCGAAGGAGGGCCGTCTCTCTCTCTCTCTCTCTCTCTCTCTCTCTCTCTCTCTCTCTCTCTCTCTCTCTCTTTCTCTCTGCGGCTACCTTCGCCCGCGTTTGCGCACGGTAATTGATATTTAATATAGTCCCGGGCTGAACTTTGCTTTCAGAAGATTTAAAAAAGTTTCGCCGGCCGGCAAGTTTTCCGCGGCGCGGAATGCGCGCTGCAACGCGTCGCATAAATCTCCGACGGTCTATTACTCCGGCGAGCACCCGCCGACGCTCGAACGGAGGATTAAATACACGCGAAATCCACGGTTTCGCGAGAGAAGACCCTGCGCGGCTGGGCTCTCGAAGAGACGTGGGAGACGTTTATTGCCGTGGACAACGGCCGACGGGAAACGACGGTCGATCCGCGGTTATTTCGATACTTGCGTGCGTTATCTCGCAGTTTTTATAGTGTACGCGTTAGTCAAGACGAAGATTCACTTCTCCATTGTTTGTTAATACGTCGAGTGATAGGTAATATTCCTTTTTGCAGTAAATACGTTCGTACGACCATTATTACTGGTTGTAATAACTGTTGCGTCCTCGTATACCGAGATTTGTACATTTTTTATTTTAATTTCTTTAAGTTGACTTTTTTAATCCGATTTCTTTATTTTGGTTCTTTCATTTTAATTCCTTTATTTTGACGCTTCTATTTTGATTATTCTATTTCGATTTTTTCATTTTCACATTTCTATTCTGATATTTTTATTTCGATTGTAGAAATTCCTGCTCGGCTCGCAAATATATTGCGATCCATAAACATAATTTTTATAAAGATCCGCATAAAGATCCGCAGTACAGTAATAATAATAATAATAATAATAATAATAGTAATAATAAATTCTAATCAGAACGTGGTCCGGCAAAAATACGAGATACACTTCTCCGTTCTGGAGCAGCAGCTTATTATTTAGCATACGCGTCGAGCGGGTCCTCGTTTCGCGGCAGATTGCGTATACTGGATGAGTTTCGCGTAATTAGGTCAAAGCGTCGGACAAGAAACGGTTTAATCGCGGGAGAAGGAGGAAGCCAGCGGGGGGAGAGGGAGAGGAGACGAGAGAGAAAGGAGAGAGTGCGTGACGGGTTTCACGGCGCGGCGGTTGATGAAAAGTCAATCGAATCGGAAGAACGGCCGGCGACAAAGTAAATCGCGATTTACCAGAGGAAATTGGGTATCAGAAAGAGAAACGGAGCGTGGTCGGGGACCAATGGGGAGCGTCGGTCAACTCGCCCGCGGACGATATATCAAAGTCGGACGTGGCGGACCCGAATGCAGGAAAGAATAGCAAAGGGGCGGGGGAGCCTGGCTCCGAAGGATTTCTATCGACTAATGGATGACAGCTCGTCGATGGAAGATGGAAATAATAGAAATCATAGCGGCCGATATCTGTCCGATGAAGATCAATTCCGATCTATATTTTTGCTTATATTCGAACGGGCGGCGACGGGGAATGACGACGGAGAACGACGACGAAGACGAGGACGAAGATGAGAACGACGACGACAAGGTTGCGGTCTCGCAAGCGGCGATAAATTAACCTCGGATAAAGGGGAAAGAAATTTCGGGGTAAGCTACGAGCGGCATGGCGGAGCGACGTAAAACTGGACAGAATAAGCCCGGTAACTCGATATACGACGAGCTTTCGCAGCTTGGCCGAAGCATTATTTTCCAAGGCACTCGGAGAGGCCACTTACGCCCGTATCGCGGTCGAACCATCGCCGAGCAACGCCGGCTAGTCCGTTCGGTGGTTCATAAGCGCGTTTTAAACCGCGCCGGTGGTTTTATTAGCGGGCTGCTCTCGAATATTCGATCGGACGCGCATATTTCCGACGTCGCATCCATCGGCCGTCGTAAACTTTAAATGTTCCACGGGTTTATTTGCATATAAAGATTTTACGTGTGACAGTCGAGCTTGTCTTCCCAGTCGAGCTGCGACCGATTCTTAATATAGATGCCATCGACGTTAACTTCATTTGCCGCGAAGTACGGCGTGTAAGAACAGCTTTACAGCCAATTAACCGATTGTCGATATATATACATATATACATATATACATATGCGAATTAATTAACGGAGACGAATTCGGAGCCGACATCTCCAGATGTACGTACATTTCATTTTATAATAACTCACCCTTGGGAATCTGGAAAACCTTTACGAGCTATGAACGAGCGACGACCCGCGGTCTGGTCATTAACCCTCTGCAATCCATATTCTTCCCTTTCTTTTACATCAGAATTTCCTGCGATATTTCGACATTCAATCGCACTCCCACATGTGACTTTAGAACTCGTTTATGAAACTCTCGTCCCATGCAATCGCGGTTTTATTCGCGAACTGCTGGAATAATATTATTTCGCAAATGAAAGATGCCGTTTTGTTTTTAAGAAATAATTGAGCGGTTTGTGTAGAATTGTAGCAGCGCGAGTCGCGTTTTCTTCGTTGTAACGGGTGAGGAGTGTTGTTCTTTATTAACTGGTGTATCGTTTGGTGAGTGAATTTATTGTTAAGATAATTTAAAGTTATGTTAATACGTGTGGAGTAACTTTATCGTTTATTTTACTTGCCTTTTTAACGTTTCGGCGTGTACGAATTATATTTTGAAACTTAAATTTATGTTTCAGCAACAATAGTAGTAAGTATTTTTTTTAATGGGACTCTTGCCAATGCGATTGTGAGATTTTTGTGATTAAAATAAACACTAAACACGATATAATTTCTGTAAGGTTATTTATGAAAAATATAAATATACTCTTCATATTAATATTAACTTAAATATGTTAGAAAACCAGTGAAACGTTATCCTAAACGAAATTTTTATTTTTTTATTTCATACTCCCTCCGTTAATTAGATAAAATAAAAGTTAAATAATCACCTATTATTACTGTTATATATTATATTAAATTAATGATATAACAGGTGCAAATCATTATTCTTTAAAATGGGACAATCATTTCGATATGGGTTGTAAAAAAATAAAAATTTCGTCTAGGTTTCACTGGTTTCCTGAAATACTTTTTTTAGCTATTAGCGACCACTTGCAGGATTATGGTTGCAAAGTTACACATATGTAACATATATATAATAGTTTTTGCCATAAATTATTACATTGTCTTCTTAATCTCAATTCCTTAAATTACTATATAATATCACTAAACAATTTGATTTCTTCTAAATACGACATAACTTCTGCATAAAATATAAAATATTTATAACACGATATCGCAAACAATTGTGCAAGAAGATGAGAATAACAGCTCGAACGCGGGTTTTCAATTCAACTCCGACCATTCTCCGTCGACGCGACAGGGCGAGCGGCGTAACCCAAAAACTCCGAAAACTGTGAAACTTTTTCCGAAAGTGGAGTAATTCGTCCGTAACGCAAACCTATTTTTTGTCTGCGCCCCGATATGGTTTTAGGGGATGGGATCGCTGCTCGAAAACACCATCCTCTCGACGGTGTTCCACGGGAAGACAATTCCGCATTCTATTCGAAGAGCGATTTCGCCCCTTAAAACTGTGCTGCGACACGAGCAAAAAATCGGCCCCCCCGCCTTACGGTCGAATTACTCCGCTCGCACTCGAACTTTCACAGTTTTCCAAATTTCCCAGTTAAATTCCTCTCGCGCCGGGCTACTTTCAGCGACACCGCATTTAGATAAAGCGCGCGCCGTCTGTACCCTTTCTCCGAGTTCGTCATCGTTTTCACGACGCGCCGTGTAAGCCCAAGTATTTTTTATTACCGGACCGGCGACCTTTACGGATTCGCAGCTCGTAAAAATTTCTTCGGGGGTAGTAAGAATTATTATAAAATGTTACTCCGTCTTGGTTCAGTTCCGTTCCGTCGAAATCCGTGGAGCTTGAGCTCCGTTTAATTCCGGTTCCGCTAAATTTGCTTGTAACCTAAATGCGGTGAACCGTCCACGGTCTCATTATTGTCATTAGCCCTGCGAGGCCTTTGCGTAAAAGCTCGGCTTCGTAAGTAATTATCAGCCCTTTGCCCTCGATCATCCTCTCCGTGGAGACACGGGTAATCAGCACTCGGAAGCTGTCGTCCAAGGTGGCGCGAAAATATTGCTGACCAGCAATAATTTATCTCTTGGTTTATCGCTTCTGCAGCCAATTTCTTATTGGCTGATAAATTCTTCCAAAAGTAGGATATTTAGTATGTTTTTAACATAATAACAGATTAAATCTTGCTTCGATTTCAAGTGGACAAATAGCATACGCGCGTAGCAGATTCTGCAAAATGTCTTCGTTGTAAGCCTAACAAGATGTTAAACTGCAAGGGATTAACCCCACGCATAATATTTAACGTAATCATTAATGTGTCTTTGACTGTGTCGTTCGCGTAAGTAAATAAAATATACAAGCTGTCTGAAAAATTATCAGTCCAGAAAAATGATTTGAAGTAATTTTTTCTTTAGCGAAAATGCAATCTGCAGTTTTCGTTATTAACGAAACATAGTGAGCAATGAGAACCTCACAGTATTTACCCAATCGAGATGTAATTCGATTGACCGGTTCTACAGCTCATATATTACATTAATAACTAACAATATTATTATCGCAAGAGTTATCGATGCAGAAGCGTCACATAATGTAAATAATCCTCGCATCGAATTTACAATATTGTCGAGAGTGTCGTGATTTCCTAACAACATTGAAATATTTCCCTTTCGTTAAGGGATATTAAAATGCGCAAACAAATGCGATAAAAATATATAATTGTATTAAAAGAGACACATTAATCGCCTTTACATGTCCTCTACACATCCACCAATAATAAAGTTAGTATCATCGAAATGCACCCCTTCTGTAACCATTTAATAACAACAGCATAAATCTAGACGACAGTGGATGGTGACCCACCCTGTGTATAAATAAATAAATAATTCTCCATTCGGTAGAACCGAAGGAACCACCCTTGCGATGGAAAGGGTACGGTGAAAGGGCTTGACGAACGATAGGGTTTTCGTCGCGTGGGCTACGGGGCGGTCTAAATAAGAATCAATCTGGCCAGGGTGTAGATTCGAGCATGTTACCGGGCCACCCCCATTCAATTTTCGCGAGCGATAGATCCGGGAATAGATTCGATCGCGGCGGGATTTATTCGCGTTTATTAAAACGTTGAGCACCGATTCGTCAGGGACGATAGGGTCCCCGTTTCAGGTGATCGTCTTAATGGCGGGGTGGCGGTGAGTTACGAGGTTAGGCGGCGAGTATCGGGCCGGTCACGAATCATCGCGTTTCATTCCGCGACCGATCTCTGGTAGGGCTATAATCGGAACGCGACCGTCGAGCGGTTTGTCCCGGATCGTTATCGGGGGGTTCCAGGTGGCCGGAACGAGCGCCGGGGTTGCTAATTTTTGAGTTACTCGAGCCCGGCATGACAGACCGTTCTCACGTGTCCCCTCGCGCCGTTTTTCTGCCGGTCGCGGACTTGGCTCGCTTTTTTCCCTTTAATCGGCACGCGTTATCGCGCGTGTTACCCGACGATTAACACGTGTTTCTTTTTCCAGCCGGGGCGCGGGGCGGCGCGGCCGTGGCTCGGGGCGAGAGAGGCTCGTGCAATCTTCGCCTCGATATCGATCCCAGTACGGGCTGACTTGGCCGACGACCCTGCTCCGGCCCGCTCCGGCCCGACGCGGAACGCACGGCCCGAGGTATCTGATTACATCGCGGAATAGTCACGAACCGAAGGTACTAGTCCGAAGACGTAGCACGAATTCCAACGACTTCATATCTCCGCGAGGTGAATAGCGCGAGCCGACTCGACTGGAAGCGGAGCGAAGCGGCGCGGCGCGGCGCGGCGAACGGAGGCGCGCGTGCACGCTTCTTATCTGGCTTAATAAGTTGATTGCGACGTCTTGCGAGAAGACCAACGATCGTCGAAACGAGCGCGCGCGCGTCCCGAGCTCGCGACGATCTTGATCCTCGCGGTATAATCGAGGCGATTTACGCGCGGAACGATTAAGGGGGACGTAAATGTTTTCGGTAGATTAGGTTTAGCCGCGGCGGTTGGGGGGGGAGGGACCAATTCGCAATTACGGAAAGGCCTCCTCTCGTTAGAACGGGCCGATGACCTACGATAATAATGAAAAATGATACGGAGAGTCGCGTAATAGGCAGTCATTGCTCCTGGCGATAACAGGACGGATACAGTGTAACGTTTGAGTCGATATATCCCTGCAGGATTCTTGCGTGCTTGTTACCCTGCACCGGCTCCACCGGTCATCCATTTGCCGAATAGATGACTCCTTAGGGACTGATGCTTTTACCGATCCCTTCTCCTCCTCCTCCTACTCCTACTCCTACTCCTCCTACTCCCGCCGACCGCGCGAACCGCTCCGCTAACGGTATCACCGCTTCGTTTTGTTCCGTTTCGTTAGCTAATTTCCGGATTTCTAGCTTTTATTGCCGCGCAAGTGTCCCGACGATTAACGAGACAGCCCGTCGGCCGCGGTCGGTGTCCATCGGGAAACCAACGCGTGGAGATCGGCAGAGAGTTCCTGCCAGGGAGATCGGCAGACTGGACCGGTTCCAGTGCGACTTCGTAGGTAATGGAAAGAACGGTTTACCAGTTCTCTATTTCATCTAGCTAGTTCCTTTCTAATGACCGATGGGAAATTACGGAGGAATCTCGGTGACTCATGCGCGCCGATTATGATGTCACCTTGCGCAAGTGCTTATTAGATTGCTTCATAGATTCCTTCTGATTAGATCGTAAATAAATTGATGTATTAGAGACGTTTAAATTTACAATTCTTAGTGATAGTTCGTAATCGTAGGTATTCGATTCTTTGCAGAAATTGTTAATTTGTTCGATATTGAATAGGTTAGTGTACACGATACTGTGAGGTGACCAGTTACTGTGCCTCTGCTTCGTTTTCGGGAATAGGTAACTTTATTTTTATTTTGTTTTTTGTTGTTTAGGTTTGTTATTAGGTAAATATAAGGTTAATTATACTGGAACGAAGCCAACGACACGGCATTTGGCCAGCCCACAGTAACCGGCTACACTAAGTTACTGTTACACGTGGTCATACAACCTTCATAAGTTCCACTGTTATACATTATAATAAATCAGATATTATATACGGATCATGGACTTCGTGCGTTTATGGCAAGAATCGATAAGTGAAATACAGAAGAATGACGATGTCTGAGGAGTGTGAGGATATTTTTATATTGTTCTCAATTTGTTAAGATTATTAAAAGAAGCACATTCTCGTCTGTCCTCTCGTTTTTGCAATTGATTGAGATACTTTTCATTGTAATATATACATTACTAAACAGAAGATGTTTATGCAAAATGAAAAGTGTCTTCATCGACTGCAGAAACGAGAGGACAGACGAGGACGTACTTTTTCTTTTAATAATTTTAACAAATTGAGAACAATGTAAAAATATTCTTACATTTCTCAGATATCTTCACTTTTCTGTATATCACTTATTCATTTTTGTCATAAATGCTATAAAATCCGTAGTCTATGTATTAATATATGCTCCATTATAATATATAACTGTAAAATTTATGAAAATGGTGCTCTATAACGATGCGTAACAGTAAGGTAACCGGTTACTGTGGGGTGGCCAATTGTTCTTTCCTTGACCAAATTCAAGTATAAATAACTTTGTATTTACCCAATAATAAAAATAAGCAAAATAAGAATAAAATTAATTATGCCCGAAAACGAAGCAAAGGCACAGTAATTAGTCACCACACTGTAACGTGGTTTAACTAACCTATTTAACATTGAACAAATTAACAATTTCTGTAAAGAATCGAGCATCTCCGACTATGAACTACGAACTATCGCCAATAACCGTGAATTTAAATATCCCCGATGCGTTGCAACCCTTCCGGCCGCCAGCAAGAAAACCACCCCCTTGGTCCAAACCTCCGCAGAGCGTAATCGTAGCATTTCAACAAGTAACAGCGGCATCGTGCGCGGTCGACAATAAACGCGCGAATCCGGAGTCAAATTATCGGACGGTATCGTCAACAATTATATCCTATCGTAAATCACGGCGCAGCTTTTGTGTGTTAGCATACGTTGTCATATGTATGGCGCACGTCGCGTGTAATCGCGGCTCCGCGATTTGTAGCCAGCGTTGATGCCTTTCGCGGCTCGTGTAATTTCCATTTCGAGCTTCGCCGCAGCGCGTGGACCGGCGCTGCGGGGCGGCCGATCCGGTGACAGCAAGGAAAAAGGCGGAAAGGTCTCTGTCCAGGCTCGGCCCTTTCACCGTGGCCCTTTTTGTCGGCCCGTTTCTGCCGCGTCCACGGGCACCGGCTATTTATCTCGCGGCACTTGGCCGTCGCATCGCTTCGGCCCGTTAATGCGCCCGTCGTTCCGTCTTGCTCTCTCTCTCTCTCTCTCTCTCTCTCTCTCTCTCCACGGATGCCATCGACTCGACACTGATTCCCGCGTCATTTACCCTTTTTCTCTATTCAACGCAGCCGCGCGACCCTTCGTCGAGAGGCGGAGGGTTTCGAAAAACGGCGCGGCGTTTTCATCGACCGCTTCCACCGGAAAAAGGTAGCCGCGCAAAGAAGCAGCGATGAAAAATTTCCACGAGCATCGTCAAACGCTCTGCCGCCAGCGGCGCGGCAGTTTCTAAAGCGACCAGCGCGGACTTGTTCGCCGTGATCCGAGTTTTCGCCGTTTAACGAGACCGCGTGGAAGAGCCAGCGCGGAAAAGTCATCGGTGACAGCGGCGGAGAGCAAGAGAGAGAGAGAGAGAGAGAGAGAGTTCCCAAAAAGTGACCCGGGAGGCGGCGGCGGCTCGTTGGTCGAGGATCGCGGATCGATCGGCCAGGATTTCGGGGGAACGACTCGCTTTAAAGAACAGGAGAGACGGCTTTCTTCGCGACCCGTTCGTTTCTTTGGTGCAGGATAGCCGGCCGTCTCGCGGGACGTTTCCGGTCCAATATTTCCCGGCGTATCTCGCCGGCTGTCGTTCCTTCGGCCGCTTGATTTTCGCAGGATGCATCTCGGGGGCTTAAGCTCGATCCTGTCGCGTCGACAGTTACAAACGAGACGTCCTATAACTGTCAGCGGCCGGGAATCTCGCGGACACGGTCCCGGAGGGCGCCGAGGAGCGCGGCGGGCCGCGGAGAGTACGCGGAGGGTGCGCGAGGGCGCGAGCCTCTCGAGCGCCCTTCGAGATCCGCGTGGCCCGCGATCGATCGTCGGCCGACGATTAATTGGAGCCGCTCGAGAACCGCGTCGTCCTTGAAACGTGCAGCATCCGTTTGCAGGGAGAGTGCTCGGACAGATCGAGGATCGTATTGTCGACACATGCAATCTCGGCTCGTAAGGATCTCGCAGCGGGAGCTGACGCGGGGGCGGGATTGAATCTTGTCGACAGAACCGATTTCGCTTCCGGCGTTGTCTCGTCGAGCGATTTCAGGTTATTTCCTATCACCGATTCTCCGCCGCGCCTTCCCGCGCCGGCGAAAAAGGAGGAAGATGACGGAGAGAGCGAATATAAGCTAGTGGCCCGATCTCGCGCCGCCAGATCTGCCGGGATTCGAATTTACTCTCGGCTAAGAGCGTGCTCCTCCTCCTTCTCCCCCTCCTCCTCCTCCTTCTAGACTTCCTTTTCCTCCTCCTGCTCTTCCTCCTCCGACTGACTCGTCCTCCTACTCTTTTTGTCCCTCGACTGCGCGCGATATCTGACACAAGTCGACGCGCTTGAATAAGGTCTATATTCGCTTTTATGAAATAATCCCCCCGTATCGCGAAATCCGGACCGGTAAATAAATGTCTGTCTCCCGCGCTACGATGTCGAGGAGTCGATACGCTCCCGCGATTCTACTCGAATTATCGAGAGACGGCTCTCTTTCAAAGCGGCGTCGCCTTCTTCTCGCGCGCCAGACGGATTCCACTATCCCTGCACCGACCGTCTACACCATTCGAAACAATTTGCGCTAAACGGCGCCGTTCATCTCGGTCTGCAATCGTGGATACGCTTCTCGGGGTCGACGCAGTCTCGAATTTCGCAATTTCAGTTCTTCTTTTAGTTAACGCTCGAGCATCTTAGACGACGAGCTCCCTAGTTCGATGTCATGAGGGATTAGGTGGTCGTAGGAGTAGTCGGTATTAACCCTTTGCACTCGCAGCTGTTTTAACTCGGAATATAAAATAGTTTCTCTAACCTGTAGCATTTATATTCGAAAAAACTTACTGCATTTTGTACAGACGACGTTGAATTTTATGACTGAATATTGTTGCTTTCTTTCGCAGGGGCACACTCCGGTTCAATGCTAAAAATTTCTATAACCCGTGGGTCAGAGAATAGTCGACTGTAACAATGAACTATAATATGTGTCAATATCGACAACCCCATAAGCCCTATACTGTTTGCAGCGGAGTACCGGAGACCACCATTGTTACACTAGAACTTCGATTAACCGGCTTAAACGGGGGACAAGCATCTCGAATGTGTCGAAGTCGAACGGTTAATCGAAATTCGGGGGGAAATATCTTGGGATATACTTTTTATACAGACTATTCCTTTCATTTTTATTATTTCAATTTTAACACATTTCTCAAAACCATGCCGATGCGAAATTAAGTATCTTTTATTTTTCTAATTTTGATTTTATAAGTGCCTCGTTGCAATAACTTTTTGCCATTGATAAACTGTGTTTTGATATATTGAAGGGCATGACTTGACCCTAAACGTTGAAAGATAAATATAAATTCGAAGGGAGGATATAAGCTTATGATGTTAGTAAACAAATATATGGATTAATCGAGGTTTTATTATATAATTAAATTTAACTAAATTTAAAAATGTTGACAAATTTAGATTGTAATAACAGTATTTAAAATGTGAACATTTTGTTTTATCTGTATTTTATATTTGAGTGTAGACAGGTAGATATATATGCATACATAAATATACATATAATACAAAGTAAGAACAAAAATAGCAAGTATAATAAATACATATATACTATATAAAATTGATGGCAGGTTTCATCAGACACACAAGTAGCTAACCGTAATAATAGCTAAAAAATAATTAAGAAAACCTCCACAGTAATAGGCAATAATTAGTAACAACTCGAAACGACTATGGTAACCCTAAACCAAACCGCAAAGTACCGGAGGAAAGCCATAGATACGTCACGTGACCGCAACGAAACGAAAAGTCGAGCCATTTTCGAGGAACGGCGGAAGCGGAACGCATCCGACAGAAGCGTTACAGTGTTTGCAAGGTGCGTTTGATTCGATGCAGGGGTTGGGGGGGGGGGGGGCAGAAGGAGGAACGGGACCGGTTGTCTCTCGTGTTATTTATCGACGCAGAACAATCTGCCTCGGGAAAGGCGGAGACGGAGAGAAAGACAGCGGAAACAAGGGGGTCTTATTGGCAGGAGAGGAGAGCCGGTGGCGGCTCGGCGCGGAAGAACGTAGCTCACGGGGAAAAGGAAAAAGCGGAGGTCCGACGAGGCGAGCGCGAGTGGCTCGAGTAAATTAAGAAATGGAATAACCGGGGAGGAAGTCGGCGCTAGGAAACAGGTAGCGCCGCGCGGCGCCGGGGCGACCGGCGAATGGGGGTGCGCGAGAGCGTGGGCGAGCGAGGAGAGCCGGCGCGGCGGGGAGAGAAAAAACCAGAGAGCGAAACGAACAAGTCCGTGCACAGAAAGGAAACTGCGGCGGATCGGTTCGTTAAACCTTCCCGGAGAAAGAAAAGTCGACGAGCTCTCGATACGGTGGTGTGCCGGGGTCCTCTTCGCCGCTCCGGTGTGCCTCCTCGCCAGCTTCCAGCCAGCCTCCAGCCAGCTTCCAGCCGGCTTCCAGCCGGCTTCTAGCCAGCTTGCAGTCAGCTTCTAGCCGGGCTTCTGCGCGCGTCTACGTGCTCTCGCGCGCGACAATTTCCGCGGGCCCTCGTTTCGTCACGGTTCCGAGTAACAAAGAAAAACACGCTCGAGCTTTTTCTCTCGGAGGCGTCTCTTTCTCCGGTCGAGCACGATCAAAAGCACGGCTAGAGAAAGAGAGAGAGAGAGAGAGAGAGAGAGAGTGGGCGAGAGAGAGATGCTGTGGGCTCCAGCGAAAACCGAGGCGGCGCGGCTCCGCGAAACTTGCGGCGCTGCTGACTCTAATTTGCGGTAACGCGATTTCGTTGGAGGGAACGCGATTAATTCTCACTCCGGTAAACAGCGTATCTTTGGCGAGGAGCGGCGCGCGCGCGGGCCCGCAACGCGCAGCGTCGCGGCGAGTCACGCAGCGTCGCGCCGACTTCGCGCGCGCTGGAAAACGAACCGCCCCCGCTAATGAAAGGACTTCATTATTGCCGCGGATAACTTTATCAATGATACTTCTCGCATCGGTATTTATCCGAGCGCGAACGGCGGCGCGGAGGGGCTGAGGGGCGGAGGCAGCCGGGCCGACGAACGCGCGCAATAATAAACGATTGCGTCGATAATTGTTGCGTTACAGGAATATATTTACCGTGCTCCGCGCGAGAAACGCTCTCGACCCCCCGTCGCCACGTATATCCTCCGCGCGATCATATTTTCGACCATTATTACCGCGTCGAGTTATTGCCGCGGTATCAATAATTAATAACGAGCTCGATCCGTCGGTGCCGAGCGCGTCCCGGCGCGGCGAGAGGCGAGAAACCCGGCGCCGCTGCGCGATGCACCGGTGCACCGGTGCACAGCCTCTGGTGGGAGAGTGCAGCGCGCCGCGCTGCGGTCTGAAAGGCGCTCCTCCGCTCTCGCCGAAATTAAAAGCGTCTTCCTCGCGACCGTTTCCCGACGAATATCGCGCGCCGTCAAAGGACCGGGGCTAGATCTTTCTGCGCGATCCTGGAAATAAAGCGCGCGTATCAACGGAAATTAATTGCGTTATCATTCCGTGGTTGTCGCAAACTGCCGCTCGGTAAAACGAAAATAGGGGCTCCCCGGCGAGCCCAGCTGGATCGCCGAGCGGCTTTTTTTCCGCGAGGTTACAACGGGTTAAACGTCGCCGGTGTACACGACACAATTTGATTATCTCCGGTAACTCGTTCGAACACAGTCGAGATTATTTCATACCGCCGAGCGGAAATAGAAGGCCGCTCGTGCTTTTATTCGCAAACTGAAAACAGCGGAACGTAAATTCCACGCTGCGAGATGTGTAAAAGCTATACTGTAATAAATCTTCGATGGTTGATCCGCGATGCAGATATGAAACGGTTCGTTTGACTGTTTCACCTGTCACCTGAGGTGCGACGATGCTTCTTGGCGAAATATTTAGGGGAACACGCTCTATTTTATTATTCTGTGATACATCGCGCAATATTCGAATCTCAAAATTGGATAAATAATTAATCTAGATTGTGTACTCGCGAAGATATAATTAACAATCTCTAATGAACAGGTTTAAAGCTATCATTGCAGCATGTTGCACAATAATTATTTTTAGGTATCTCTATAAGCGATAATATTTTCTTGAGTATAATTTTTATTTTACTTTTTTTCTTTTCTGTTATCTTCTTTTTGTACTTACGGATTTCATCCGTGATTAAACGAATAATCGTGGGAGAAACAGAAATATAATTCTCTATTTCCACCCTCAAGGCCGAGAGAAGGAAGTTAATCCAATCGTTGATTTCATTCACACTTCACTCATGTCATTGCCTGTTTTCTAATTCCATCTTAAATTCCACGTTTGTCCTCTATCTTTGGCTGCGACTTTTATCCTATTATAAATACGTGTCCTAATTTCTGTTTTCGTTCTATACGGTATCAAATTACATCCCCTTCTGTTTCCTTTCTCCTTCGAATTAACACTTTGCTCTATAATATCGTCTAAGACTCTTTATGAAGATTGGAACATGATCTATTAATTACGCTATTCGCATCTAGCAAATCGAAGTTAAATTAAAACTACCATTAATATTTAAACATTGAAATAGGGGTTGCCATATAATAAGTATAAATTTTCTGTTTGGCACAGGAATTTGTCAGTAACAAACAAAGACAAATAATATGATATAATAATATAATAATAGTAAGAAACAAAGGCTGTGAAATAAATCGTAGTGCAAGGGGTCAAGAGGGCAAACCAGTAAACACCAGCTACCACTAGTAATTAACATAAAATTTCATGATAAAAAATGTGTTTTCATAGCACTGTCAGCGCTTAAATATTAATCACGATAAGACAGAATTTTATTTCGACTCAAATAAACAAAATAACATATTATCAGAGAAACATATTATTAATAGCATATTATTAGAGTAACATATTATTAATAACATATTATTAGAGAAACATATTATTAATAACATATTATTAGAATGACATATTATTAATACCAAATCATTAAAGTAACATATTATTAATAACATATTATTAATATCATATTATTAGAGTAACATATTATCAATAACATATTATTAGAATAACATATTATTAATAACATTTTATTAATAACATGTTATTAGAATAACACATTATTATTATTATCACGATCATGATCCAGAGTCGTCAAAGTATGTCAAAGGGTTCATCCCTTGTCTATCTTCTTCGTTGCTCCATTGTCTGACAGGAATTACTGGCCTCATTTTCTTCAAGTTATTCACCAGCGTCTACTAGATCGAAAATACTTCTTCGACGATAAACCCACCGTACACTTAATGGCGAACGGAACTGTAGAAATCGCGTCTACATCAATGCGGATACCTATTGTGAAGCATTTGGCATATTCTTCCCGTATAATCGTCTTAAATAGCAGTTTCTTAGTGCTTTATCCGCCTGCGAATGACTCCGTAACATTTACTCGAAGTGGTTTTCCCGTTCATTGAATAAATAAATAAACCTCGTATGTATTACACATTCTGCTTCTCTATATACAGTATTAAATATTAATACAGCTTTGGTAGTCCGATGATTCTTTTATCGGTTCCCTGCATACCTTTAAACGTCAATTGCACTATCACTGGTGCAATCGCATACAGCGACTTCGTTTATATTCGGGCAACGTTTGAAATGCAATAACATTCTTAGAACTGGACCAAACGATTTGAATTTTTGTCAGATAATAGAGTAGTCTAGTGGACTGAATAATAAATAACAATAACAAGTAAACCACTTCGATTTTCGAAAATAATTGGTCGCCGTCGGGGAACCGAAAATGTTCTCAACAATAATCGCTGAAAAACGAGGCTGTCTCCGAAATACCGGTTTCTGGGGCACGGCGCGCCTAGGAAGGCCGATAGAGGCGTAATGATTGTTCGCCGTCGAGCTTTCGAGCGAGTTGCGGGAGTACGTGGCGGCCTGAGAAGCGTCGGTAATGTCCCGGGCCGCGCGGCGATGATGCTCGAGCACCTACGCGATTGTAGGACGCGTCGCAACTTCTCGATAAACGGGCTCCGTGCCTCCCCAAACTCGCACTCGAATCCCCTAACTTCGGGAACTCGGCGCGAGACCTCCAGCCAACTTTTCCCACGTCCCGGCGTATTCTTCTCGCGGCCTTTCGCCGACTTCGGGGCCACTCGGCGGGATCAAATGGAGGCCAAACAGTCCGCCCCGAGGAGCCGTGCCGTAAAATTACCGAAACCGGCGGAGACCGGTTTAGTCCGGCGACTTCGCCGCAAACGGTGCCGAACGGCCGCAAACGACCGGAATGCCGGCGATTGCGCGATTTCGGGATCGAGCGGACGCCTTCGTGCCGCGGGACAGCGCTTAATCGAATTCCCGGCGATGTTCGCCGGACCCGCTGCAAGTCGGAGAACTTCGCCGGCGAAGACAATGCGCGGGGGTCAAAGGACAAGTGACGCGAGTTTGATTGCGGCCGATCCCATGGCTATCTACGACGAAGCGCGAGCCTTTCCCTCTCGCGACCACCGGAATCCCCATTTTACCCGGAAACTGAAGCGTCAATCCAATTAGACGCAATCCGATGCGACTGCGGCCGCTGTCGTGCACGTTCGCTCGGTTAGTTATCGATAGTGCATTTATTACCGCCTCGACGATGTGCGCTCGACGCCGGAGAATGTTCGGTAGTCACGATCTGGTTAACAGGGCCGTCTCTGCAGCGATTCTTCTTCCTCGTTAAACGCGTCCAATGGGCGACGATCGTCCCGCGAGGCGCAAAGGGGATGAATCGTGGTGGCCTAAGTGACGTTTTCGTTGTTGCTTGCTACAATTACGAGTGTTATTGTTTACTAACGTGTGCCCTTCTCAATGGACGTATTTATTATTAAAATAACTTAGAGTTAAGTTCATTCATGGGGATTTTACCGTTTATTTCATTCGTTTTTTAACGTTTCGCTATTTATAGAATAAGACATATTAAACGTTTTTGATCTTTTATTTTGTTTGTTTTTTAATACGAATGTTATTCTTCTATTTTATTTATTTTTAATGCGATAGTTATTCTTTTATTTAGTTTATTTTTTAACGCGATAGTTATTCTTCTATTTCGTTTATTTTTTTAATATGCGATAGTTACTCTTTTATTTCGTTTATTTTTTAATACGAAAGATATCGGTTTATTTTCTTTACTTTGTAATCGGAAAATTATTCTTTTATTCTGTTTATTTTCGAATTATGGTATTGAATATGTCTCATTCGATAAATATAAAGTAGAATGTATTATTTACACCACCGTGGTTCGAACCCACTCAAATGTAGACGTTCACTTCATTACATCAATGTTATTTAAACATGTACTGTCTGACCGGGACAACCTGTGACCCCAAAAATGTTGCGAATTTAGCAAGTAGAAATATTGTTATTTCACCGTCCACTGTCTGACGATCCATTTAAATTGTCAAGTAATTATCGCATGTTTCATTAACAGAGAAGCTAACGTGTTTAGGAAGAATACTTTTGACATTTCCAGTTATATTTCTGTCGACTGACAACCCTTTGCACTAATCAAATTTACGGCTCTGAGGAACCAATAAAATTCACCATGCTGCACTTCCAAACAATTTTTATACTACAGCTTATATTTAAGATAAATCGCTACAATTGAGCTGTCCGAGAAGAGAATAAAAATAAAAGAAGAATAAAAATCGAGGGAGAATAAAAATCAAGGGAGAATAAAAATCAAGGGAGAATAAAAATCAAGGGAGAATAAAAATCAAGGGGGAATAAAAATTAAGAAGAAATAGAAATCATCTAGATCAGAATAAACGTCTTCTAAGGTTAAAATGCCTCCGAGGACTGCAGAGGCATTACTGCAAGTTAAAATGCAGAGGACTAACCCCCTACCCTACAATATATTGTCAGATTCCTTATGGAAACTTAAATTGAAATAAAACTCTGTCCTTCTCCTACCAATATTTAAACACTGAACCAAAGGCTATCAAACAATAAATATAAATAATACAGCAAGAAGGAATATATTAGTCGCAAACAAGCGTTAGCCATCCCAGCTCCGAAATCCACTTCGGATTCCCTTCAAAGGGTCGACAAAGAAATTCTAGGGTAATACGCGAAAGATCCGTCTCAAAGAGGTTCGATCAGGCGGCGTCTCATTCTCCATTAATTCTCGCGATTAAATCCTCGTCGACTGTATCGTCTGTCGCGCATCTGGGAATCCGTGGTAGGTAGGCGGCGTCTGGAAGCGTCGCAGCTTCCGCCGTAACGCGAACGACGCGAGACGCGCACTGAAATCAATGTCTAACCAGGCTGCTGGAAAATTCAAATCCTACGTATCCGTCAAATTTGATTACATCTAGCTCTGCACTCGACGTCGCCGGGATGTGCGCGAACCGTCTTGGGAGTACAGGCGATACAAGCGGGGCGAGCGAGAGAGCCGGCGTGGCATCTCGCGCATGCATTCGGTACATTATATATTACCGGGGGAATACACGTCGGCCCTTCTTCTCGCGGTCCAAATGGCCAGCCAGACGTCGGCCTTGGTAAGCGCGTAAATCGGTCGCGTCCTCGGCTAATGCCGCAACTCCCGCCGACAGGTGTTTTACAATTTACCGTAGGTCGGAGTCAACGGACTCGCAATGGCCGATCTTTATTCGAATTTTTATCTTCACAAACTGGTTTACAAAAATCAGAGCGGAGAAATAACGTCCTTCGTTACTCATTGCGAGAAGAAAATAAAAATAATACTAAACTTTCTCATAAATTTTCTTAACCCTTTTAGAATTTTACGATTTTACTAGGATTTGGGAAAAGGCTCATAAAAGACAAACGAAAAGCAATATTTACATAATTGAAAAAGCAGTGTATTAAGGACAAAATAGAGAATGAAACAGTGACGCTAATTTTTCTATATTCATTGAAAATTTCATAAATAACAAAGGTATAAGTGATCAAAAAGAAAAAGACTGTTTCAAAACGTAATTGCACATAGGAAAAGCCATATTTTTATCATAATTTTATAGATCGTTTATTACAAAGTATATACTTTAAATTTCCAATATATTTTTTAACAAAATAAGTAATATTGCACGAGAAACATAAACATCGCTCCCGCGTATAAATAAGCAGTCTCAACACCAACTGGCATAGAATATAAGGGAACGTTAAAACGAAAAATTATTTATTTTAATTCTCTCGTAATGAAATTAGGCTATTTATAACGTATTATAAATTTATTTTGAGATAGAGATCTCTCGCAATGCGAATAGTAAAGGGTTAAAAGGGTTAAATTCTGAAATTTGCGTGTGTTGCAACTGCATATACAGTCTACTTGTTTATAGACAATTCGTCTGGGGATGATTTCGACGATAGAGATCTGTAATTGATAGCTCCGTTTACGTTTAGACGGAATTGCAAGGTACCCTAATGAATAATATACGATTATGGCGACGATTTGAATCGATCGTCTTTGACTCATTAACGATCCCCATTTGGGGATTTTGGAATTTTGCGTATACCATTTGCCGCGAAGAATATATCAGGTGCGTTTGACAGTTTAATGTCATTTTGTAATATATTAGTCAATATTATTTATAGCAGACAGTGTGTATATCGCGTTTCTTTTAAGCAAGTGAACAAAGGAAATCGTTTGTAAAATTGAATACAACAAAATATCATATTTGAAGCATGGTATTATTAATTAATACCATTATGATTAAATAGCATACATAAATATGTAATTTAGAATATATAAAATAACTCAAACGATAAAAAAATTATCAGTTTTTATTCATGCAACCTGCCACAATCGCCGTTCGAGACTTTTTGAAAAATATAAAATATTTTAAGAACAAAACATAATTTGAATGTAACTATATCGTTGTGCAATTAAGAAAAGAGTTAATCTGTTAAAAAATCCGATCTACTTCCTTTATTTATTGCTCAATGGCATTGATTAATATCGCGACAAAATCGAGTCGGAAGTCACTGACATAACGCTACACTAATCGAAAACTAATAAAACACGTAAAAAAGTATTTATATTCGTAATTACCTAAGAGTTGCGACTGCAAGTGAGAGTAAAATTGCCGATTGATTTATTTAAACAGGTGCTCGCGTGGAATATCAAACGGAGAAGGTACGCATTATTAATTAGTAGAGCGCGAATATTTATGCAAACTCTCGCGTATTTAAAATTTCACGCGTATTTGCTGAATTCGGAGCACCCGCCTATAAATAACGTTGCTTTGCGGCAGCTCCCTTGAATTTTCCAAATACGCAAAAGCCATAAGCAAGTGCGCAGAAATCCCTAACCCCACGCTTCGTCTTTTGGCAATGAATAAATTCGACGAGAGAAGGCTTGCGAGTCTTACTATGTCTTATATGTTACGTGCTCGAAATTGAAAACGATCGTCGAGGCAGCCTGATTATGGCACACCCCCTGTCCACTTCCGGCGAACGCTTAGGCGTGTCCGGTAACGTTCAAAGCCGATTTCCACGAGAACGCGGCCTCGTATGAAAAACAGCGTTCCGTGTTACGCGGATTATTTTCCCCGTAGAGTCGGCTCCGATCCCGGCTGCACCATGAATGCGCCGGGCCACCCTTGCGTTTGAACGCACGCGACTCCGATTCGCCGATTTATTACGTACGTACACCCTGCCGAAAAACTGCAGCGGCCGCCTGGGGCGAATCTGCGTCCTAGATACCGGCGGGTGTGGTAAATAAAACCGGGGAAATAGTAGCGCGAAAATACCGGGCGCTCCGCGATTTTTCCCAGATTTTTGCAGCCGGGCCATTCGACGACGAGGAATTACGGTCTGATCGTTTCTCGGGAATTCTGGCTGCCCGCCACCGAGTCTCCGATCGGATAATTTTTCTCGAATACGTTCCGACGACTGTCGTCTCTGTACTCGACTTGTTTCTGTATGGAGAGTGTCTTAACCCCTTGCACTACGATTTCTTTCAGGTTGCGTTGATTAGTACTTATTCGTCATTATTAATTTCCCTAATAGGACCAGGCAATTTTTGTTTCTTCTATTGTCTTTATCTAATTTCGTTTCTGGACTTCGATAAGAGAAGAATGCAATTTTACTTAGACTTGAAAGGAATTAATAATATTCATATTTAGTAGATCTTGTACGAAATCTGTATGACGAGGCTGACTCGTTATTATAGTGCAAGGGATTAACAAAGTTAATGCGTAACTATCGTTGCCGGTCTGTCGGAGGTCTACTGTATCACTCATTTATCTGTGGTGTTAACCCATTAACACGTTCGTCGCCAATAATCGAGCACCAAACTTTTCACAAAATCAAAGCAATTTTATTAATTAAAGCGAAATTGGAAAGTTGAAATTAATCATAGGGGATGGAATTAGAACTCTTTCGCAACCGAAACGTCCTAGTCAAATTCAGTTTGTTCGGATATACTAATTGTTATTAAAATATTATTAAAATGAAAATGAATTTTAAAAGTTGTTTTGAAACTAGCGTCACCCATATTTGGGTGACGTGGCGCTGAACGTGTTAACTGCGATTTATTGATGTTTAACATATTTTTCTAATCAAACATTTTCTTTTAATTCGTTACATATTATACTATATTATAGTATTATTTTATATTATAAAATTGTCTACTAATAGAAACGCTAATTGAAAGATGCAGAAGCTGTGTATGTGGTTAATTATTTGTTGAATTATTTTAATAAGTCGGAAATTATGCAACGTGTTAACTGACAACTTTCTCTTTTTAATTCGTGAAGGTAAAAGATATGTATATGTATCAGAAGTTGGATGACGATATATAATTATATTCAAATTATGTTTCGTTAAAATATTTTGTAGCTTCCAAAAAGTCCCAAATGGGGATTGTGACAGGTTGCATGAACAATGAGGAAAAATTTTGTTTGTATTGTATAAATTATTTTATATATTCTAAAAATTACATATTTATGTATAGTATTTAATTATAATATAGAAACCAAAAATATCATGCTACTAATATGGTAATTTTGTTGTGTTCGTCTTTACAGATGATATCCGTTCACTTGTTGTAAAGACGCGAAACGCAAAATACACACCGTCTGCTATAAATAATATTCACTGATATATTATAAAATGACATTAAATTGTCAAACGCACCTGATATATTATAAGCACCAAGTACGAAAAATTCCAAAATCCCCAAATGGGGATCGTGGCAGGGTTAATATAGTTGTAAAAAAAGTTGTCAAGTTGTGATGATTATCGACGTGTAAATATTTTCTATTTAGCCCTTCTAATAATAATAGATATTGGCAAGCTATGAGGCCGTTAATAGTGGTTGCATAAGTTTAACCCCTTGCACTCGAAGCTATTTTGTTCACAAATCCAAAATAGTTTCTCTGACCTACAGTGTCTTGTAATTTTTACGGCATAACTAAATTAAATAAATTGTATAATTAAATTAAAATGATTTTAAAGCGCGATAGAACAATTGTTAATGGTGTCTAAGAGTCACCCCTCGAGTGCAAAGGGTTAATAATCTTTCATAAAAATTCGCATGGAAGCTAAACAATTTAGCACTAGATTTACGGAAGCATTTACTCCGATTTTGAACGAGTATTATTTTAATATTCGCAATAACACACATAACGCGCGGCACATATACTCAAAAAAATAACTTGTAAAGGTAATGAAATAATTGTAAATGAATAATCGTAAATGAAAAAAATAATGACTCGACTTTTTAACGAATTCCGTAAACCTATTGTTAACCCTTTGCACTCGAAGTTATTTTAATTCGAAATCCAAGACATGTTTTATGATTTCTATTTTATATGATTCATTGCGATTTGTGCATATTAGCCTATTTGCAAGTACAGTATTTACAATACTAACAATCTTCTAATAAGGATCAATATAAACGAATCTAATATTACTACAGATATTTTGAAAAATATTATACCACTTTTTAATGGCGCCTCAGAGTCGCCATTCGAGTGCAAAGGGTTAATAATAGTGCTGAATTGAGAAATATCAAATTGATCGCAGCTGATATTATTTCAGTCCTTCCGTATTCTAACAAACTTATCGAAATCGAATTATGAGAATGGATATAAATTTTATAAAGCTGCCGAAATATGACGGAAGCGGTACCTAACGCATTAATATCCCATTCTGCAGAATTCTATAACAAAATCGCATTACCGTCCCACCTCTGCCGAGCAGTGTTTGTAATTAATTGCAAGATGAAGTGTAAAATTGTCTCACGTATCGCCACGATAATTTTAACATTGGACCTGCCTAAGAATAACAAGAGGATATCGATCGCGTTATAATTGTTGGCACATCGTGTCACGAATCGCCACTGTCTAAACGGAACATGTCTTAAATTAGCGAAACGACTTCCGCCTCTCGTACTACATTCTCTTAACGGGAAACCCGTTTTCCGAAAAAAAATCCATTCGGAAATTAACCCCTTGCTCTACAATAACGAATCAGACCGGATATATTCATATGGATATATGAATATTCGGACCGAATAAGACCGGAAATCGTGTGTTCAAAATCGAAAGAAAATTTGAATCTCCCGTCGTCGAAGTCTGAGAACGGCGGTAAATGAAGTCGATCAAGAAATAACAACGCTAATTAAAGTAGTTTTGTAAGAAATCATAGTGCAAGGAGTTAATCGAACAGGTATCGCAGAACGACCATCGTCGTCTGAGCATGGCCGTCCATTTCCCCTTCGATTAAACACGCGTCCCCGTTCGACTTTAATCCCTCAGCCCGCAATATCGTGTCAAACTCGTTACGAAGATCCCGCGAATAATCCGAGGAACTCGCGCGAATGAATAATAAAGGCCGCCGCTACGGCCCGCGTAGCATTATTAACAATAAAAAAAAGTTCCAATCAGCGGGTCTCGGGAAGAAGTCGCGGGGCAACGGGTTAAACTCCGGCGGAAAGAAGTAATTCCGCGCTTTATTTTCGCCGGACGAATCACGGCGCGGCCCTGTTACAGGGGAGTTTCCGTTGCGGCGCGATGTTGACAAACTTTTTGATCCCGGCGTGTAACTTTAGCAGGCCGGCCGCCTCGAGAAAAACGTCCCCGTTATATCCCGTCGTCGTAACAGGAGCAACTGGAATCTAGCAAAGAGGATCAACAAGGAGACTCACCAGACTTTTCGTCGACGGCGGTGGCGATCCCGGCGACGTAGGAAACAGCCTTGGTTAGTCCGACGAACACCACCACCAGTACACTCCACATGTTCACTAGTTATTCCTCGTCAGTTTCGCCGACGAATATCCGCACTCCGCGAGGCCGAGAGCGAGCGAGCGAGCTGGATCGGATCGGATCCTCCCGAGATCCCACGGACACCGAGCGAGCTGGGATCGGGTAGCTAGCTCGAGGATCGGATCGCTGCGAGTGAGGTTGGCGCGGCGCAGGGATGGTTGGCGATCTTTCGCGCTGTAGGCTCGCTCTCGGGGCAGCTCCTGGCTGTGTCGGCGATCATCGCTCGCCTATCTCGGCATGGCTGGCGCGCCGCGCTCGTTTCGGGAACGGCAGGAACGTCCATGAGATCTCGTCCCTCTGGGCGACGCGTACGGTGAGCCCGAGGCCGAGAGAGACTGGGCCGCGGGAGACTGCAGCCTAGAGAGAGCGCAGCCTAGAGAGAGCGCAGAGCCTAGAGAGAGAGTGCGGCCTAGAGAGACTGTGGAGAGCCGAGAGAGCCGGGCGCTCGGCGCTCCGGCACACGATTAGGAGCGTTACCGCACGCTCCGGGGTGCTCCTTCGCTCCCCTGCCCCTCGGGACTCGGCCTCCTGTTTTTCCGTCGACGGTTAAACACTAATTAAAGCCACGGCGGCACCGCATCCAGAACGCCGCGCCGCGACGCGCCACGCCGGTACGCGACGCGATAGGATATATCCCGAGCCCGCACCGCTCCGCTCTGCTTGCTTCCTTTTTTCCGCCTGCCTTTCATCCACTCCACGCTCCGTTATTAAAGCGTCGGACACGCGTAGTAGCCTCCGGCCCGCTAGAAAACCTGGCGCACTCTCGATCTAACCGCGCGCCGCTGCTGCAGCCAATAACCTGCAACGACGAACATGATACCCGCAATCACCGGTGACCATGGTATGTCCACCGAGGCCGCAGAATTTACCGCACCAACGGCCACCGTCTCGTTCAGAAAATAACCCCCGGTCCGCGCGCGCTACCGCCCCCGCGGTACGCCAGGATGCCGTTGGCCGGCTGGTTTCACGTTCGCCTGCCGACGAAGCGGAACGAACGAGCCTGGGACCTGCCCCCTGCCTCCTGCTTTCTGCTTTCTGCTTCCTTCTTCCTGCTCTCTCTCTCTCTCTCTCTCTTTCTCTCTCTTTCTTTCTCTCTTCTCTCGCCTTTCGATCGCGATCGAACCGCGATTCTCCTCGTCCTCACAGACTCCTGAATCTCTCTCGATTTCTCTCCCCTTTGGCTGTGTCTAGATTAGCCGAGGGGTAGTTAAGGAAGAGGACGGCGACGATGCAGCCGCGACGGTGTGGTCAACGGTCCCCGGGATCGATTCTCGCGAGGCATTCTCGGCTCCTCGGAGCGTATCGCGAGCGACGCTCTTTTCGGGTCCTGAGAGCGGTCGTCGGGGCGAGAGAGGCCGGGAGCGCGAGAGGATGTCCCGATTAATCGGCGCGGCCGAGCTCGGGCCGGCCTATCGGATCGGCTGAAAAACGAGTCTCGCTGCGGGGATCTTCGATCACGCCGGGTCACCGCAGATTTCCGGCTCGTCTGGACGGGGTCCAAGCAACGGGACACGCGCGCGGACTGCTCTGCAATCACGTTCGCACTCGCCAATGGCCGCGAACGCCGCGAAATCGATCCGGACGAAAATTGAGCGGGCACCGCGAGCGACACCGTCACTGGATCACACACCGGGTTCGAATATCCGAAAGCGCGGGACACCGAAAGCACCAGGCTGCTGTAGCGCGCCGAGACTTGCCGCGCTTTTCCGCGGCCGCACGCCGGACACCGCGCGGCCTGTGTCCGCGAACGCGAGCACTCCTTGTGCACCTTCGACAGGGGTAATCCGGGGAAGCACTG
Source organism: Augochlorella aurata (assembly GCA_028455555.1). Taxonomy (NCBI): domain Eukaryota; kingdom Metazoa; phylum Arthropoda; class Insecta; order Hymenoptera; family Halictidae; genus Augochlorella; species Augochlorella aurata. Next base: position 19,930,830 of record CM052162.1, on the reverse strand, counting down.
GTTCCGGAGAGACTCCGAGGTTTCCGCTGGCCGAGAGCGTCACGTGCGCGACGCGCGCCCACCGATTTCGGTCTCTCGTCGACGCCGGAATGCGAGCGGGCCGGAGCGAACGAGCTGCCGGCGCAACCAGCCGCGAGAGACAGTGTCTGTTGTCCCGGTTTCCTCCGCGAGCGATCCGCGCTCGGACTCGCAGGGGTTGACGGATATGCGCGTGACGGGCTACCCTGACGGCCCACGACCCTGTCGACGCCACGCAAGCACACGTGGTCCTCGACCGACGGCGGACGGCACACTGACGGAGAAGACGAGCCAACGGCGCGGCGACGGACGCGCAGCCTGCAAAGCCTCCCGAGGAGGCGGTGGTATCGGAGGAAAAGCCCAGAGGGTGGGGAACGAGAGGGGAGCGACCGGCCGAACACCGTGCACCCTCTGCGCCCGCTGCACCCTCTACGCGCCCGCTCCTCACCCTCACCCTCCCTCTCTCTCTCTCTCTCTTGCTCTCTCTCTCTCTCTCTATCTCTCTCTCTCTCTCTCTCTGCAACCTGCACGCCCTGCACCGTTACGCGCATCCTGCGCCCACCGGCCCAAGTCAGGAGATGTTTGCCCTACGCTGCGCTCCGCGGGAAACCCGTTCGAATAACACTCGTCGCTTGGTAAACACCGGCGAAACCGATGCGTAATCGAACGCACATGCGTCCTGCACCCTCGCGCTCCATGATACCACCCACCGCCAGGTAGGAAATCTGATTAGGTCCGCCGGGAGCCGTCCATTTAACGTGTAAACGGATTCGGCCATTCTTTCAGAGCCAGGATAACGTGATCTGCGCAACCATGTGTACCGATGAAACGAACAGTTGCAAGATTCCGCCGAGCTTCTGCGGTTAAGAGTTGCGCATTGTTACGGTGATATGTCTTTTTTTTATTTGTTGGCGATAATGTTTATGGCGGAATTCTTCGGCAAAGAACGCTGGCTACGTGGTCTCTGTGTATTTGTTACGGGAGTTCTGAAGAGATTTCGGAATGTGGAGACTGTTTTTATAGGATACTGGTGGGACAGATTTGGAAATGATTTCTCCAATGACAGATTTGTGTATTTTTAACACTCGATTTATAGAGCACGAAAAGCAGCTATTTTAGTAACAGTTTTGTAAAAATAGCAAGCGTATACTTGTTCAGATTTTTAGCGGTTTGTGTCTTGATATATGGTCAATGAAACGAATTTATTAAACGAATTCCATAGAAATTGTATATTGTTTATAATTACAGTAATCGTAAGGTAGACAGTTTGGAACGCGGCGAAATGATATATTCCGTGAATCTAGTGTTAGAGACATTTGAACGTGTCTTGTAACAGTGGAAGTGTAACTGTTGTATCAGACACGGAACTCACTTGTGTATATCTTCCATATCGGTCTATGCACACTTGTATCGTGTGCATAGAATGCACTAAGTCGTATGAAATGGAAATATCGTGAGTCGGAGAAACTATTTTGGATTTGAAGATAAAGTGTTTTCCAGTGCAAAGGGTTAATACAGAAATGATGACGCATTAGGAATGGACGAAGTGGTACAAAGTTGGATTCATGAGACAACACTGGATTGGCCAAGAAATGTTCAGAAGAGACGTCAAAGTGGAAGAGACGAATAAATAGATCGAATTCTATAATGTACGCAGGATGAACAAAATAATTTAATCACGTCCGAACAATTTTACAGTTTTTTGACAATATGAAAAATGTCAAAGGGAGATATTGTTTGATCTGAAAGGAAGAATTTTGAGGTTATGTCAAAGTGGAAGAGACGAATAAATAGATCGAATTCTATAGTTTACATAGGATGAACAAAATAACTAAATGACTGCGAATAATTTTATGGTTTTTTGACAATATGAAAAATGTCAAAGACATTATTGGATCTAAAAGGAAAAATCGTAAGGTTATGTCAAGGT
>CM052162.1:19815620-19826862 GCA_028455555.1 Augochlorella aurata | reverse complement strand
ATAACAAATGTCTCGGTCACCGTACTGGCCGAGATAATTAACAAAGACTTTTCGTATACTAGTAACTTTGTAAATAACTGTTTTAGAAAATTTTATCACGAGCGTCTGTAAACCAATTTCAAGAGGTTAACGCCTTGCACTGTGATTTCTTTCGCAGCTACGTTGATTAGCTCTTCTCCGTTCTTAATAATTTCTCTAATAATAGATCGAGACAGTTTTTATTTATTCCACATCTCCATCTTGATTCATCGTTTCCATTTAGAAGAAACGAATAACGATCAATACGCACTAAATAAAAACAATACCGAATGGAAATGTAGGTTGAAAAAAGTCTTGATTTTGGAGTTAAAATAGTCCTAGTGCAAGGGTTAATACGGTAATCTTGTAGAGAAGTCCCACTCCCCACCATCAACTGTCCCCCACTCCTACGCAAAGCTGCAGTAGGTGGAGTCAGAGAAGAGTAGGCGTGGCAGAGGCCACGGTTAGAGTCCAGTTGCTAGAGAAAAGAGCCAAGCGTGGCCCCCGAGTCCCCGTTGTAAATAATAGTCTTAGATTCGTCAGCCTCAACGACGAGTATGCCCATGCCTGACCCCGAGTACTTTCCACTGACGCCACAGAGTCCGCACAGGATTCTCGAGAAACCGAAACGCTTACGAAGTCTGTACATACATATATTACGATAGAATTACGTGCAATTGTATTACTAGCGACCGATTGGCCGAATAAACGTACGTTGACCACGACGATCGTTTTCTCTGTCCCGCGAGGGTGCTTTACGACTAACAATTCGCGGCGGGAGGTGGAAACAATCGGCGCGCGGTGTTTTACGACGCTCAACATTCCGGAGCCCGAATTTTACGATAAAATTTCGCATGTTTAACCGTGGACGCGGCGGTGCGCGGCCGCGTCGGCCGCGTTATCGTTGCGAAATGTATGGCGTGCGCGCGATACTTCAATGCCAGCTGCTACAAACAATTTTGGAAAAGCGCTGTGTGACTCCTGCCCGCGGTCGTTTAGATTCGACCGGGAACACGAGATTCTTGTCGCTCGATTACACCGATATAAATAACGAACAAGGGGACTCGACAACATCCGATATTCGTAAACCGCGCGATGCTTCTGCCGAACGAGCGCCGAACCGGGTCGCGCGGTGCCAAAATAAACTGTTATGCCATTTGCAACACGGTGCTCAAACTAACCCCCGTGGACAACCTGGCCATCTTTTTGTTTGACGGGTCAACGAAACCCAATATTTCTGGGTCCCCGGCGACGCGCGCCGCGCCCGCCCGTACCGAGAGTCTAACTGCAAAGTGTCGCAACAACACTCGTAAAACTGGCGTAGAGACGGAGGTTGCAACGGTTACGGTTTTCCCAATTTTTCGGAAACGGTCTCGGGGTTCTACCGTTCCACGGCTGCACGGTTGCCGTTCTCCCGTTTTATTCCAGGCACGGTTGCTGTTTTCCCGGTTTATTTAAAGCAGCTACGCTGTTGACGCTGATCAAGTACGTATTTGCTAATTTTTCTTGTTGGTTGCTTTTTTAGTCTGTAAGCGGAGGTGTAATCGACGAGAGCAAATTCGAAATGGTTTTTTGCAATTTTTTATACGAGATTCTGTGCTTCATACTTTATCGATCGGTTATTGGGTTGGAAACGTTTTTATATTTTCAGAAGATTAGCGTTAGATAATATTTATTTTAGCTATAGTGTTTATTTTATTTTATTTATTTTATTAATTGCCATAACAGCCGATTCACAGGCTACCGGCTGGTAAAGTGTTAGTACACCATTGTTGGGGAATTTTTCGCTAAATTATTGTTAGTCAAAGTTAATCAATTTTTATCAAAAACTTTATGCTATAGTTTCGTTAAGCAGAGGATATACTTTGTTGGTATGTCCTATATTATAGCGTTAACCCTTTGCAGTCGAAGCTATTTTAATTCGAAATCCAAAACGTGTTTTTTGACCTACAGTATTTCTACTTTACATGATTTATATTATTATTAATTGCAATTACATTTGCAATTTTAACAGTTTTTTAAAGATATAAACGAGTCTGATACTGTTATAATTATTTTGAAAAATGGTATAGCAATTTTTAGTGGCGCCTCAGAGTCGCCATTCGAGTGCAAAGGGTTAACATTTCTCCTTTTTCTAATTTTATGTTTGAAGGAATCCCCCTTAGAAATTTAAATATTTCTCGTGACATTACAAAATTTCGAGTAATAAATTTCAGCTTACCCCTTTCTTTACTCCACTTGAACAAAATAGCAACATTGTGAACACCATGGACAATATTTTCCAAACTTAACTATGTTTCATAACCGAGAGAATCGCAAATTTCCCCTTATCTGTAAATGAAAAAATGTGTAAACGTGCTTGAAACAGTACCAAAATCTGCAGTCTATTAATTATCACACACTTACACATATATAAAATTAAAAATCATGATATCTAGCCTGAACCTAAAATGACAAAGCACCGTATAACGTTCCTAAAACACAGTAAATTCTCCCCAATTGCCCTTCAACTTATAAACAAAAGTGGACACTTAGGGAAGAGGTGAGATACAAATATCCGAGCCAGTCCATTTTCGTTCCCAAACCGAGGAGCAATTAAAGAAAAATTACGAATCAATATATAAGCGTATAAACACGCTTGAGGCATGTAAGTAAATTTCCTGTAAATTTGTTTACACGAAATATAAATAGCATCGTTAAGAGGAACGGAACAACAACGGCAACGCGAGACGAGTAAAACGGCCCCGCTACGGCCGCGCCGATGTTCCGTTTATTAATTAGAGAGGAACAACGGAATGTTGCATTGATTCCTCGGATATTCTTAATTAATGGGATGCATATATGCAGCGGTGGGCCGCGGTGTCGGCAAACGGTTCCCGATACAACGAGAGTAGCTTGTTCGGTTTGAACTGTATTCGAGGATCGGAATCGCGGTTCGCCGCAGCAGCTCCTGTCGGAGGCTCGCGGTTCCCTCAGGAATTTCTGGCTCCTGCAGGCCATTCCGGAGGAAACCTCAAGGCGCCTCGGAGTGACCAACGAGAACTGGAGTCGGGAAGCCGCGGAGCATCGCGGCGAGGCGTCGCCGCCATCGACGTCTCCGACGTCTGGTGCCGATGATTCGCGTCGACCAGCTCTCGCAGCGAATGCGCGTCTCGAACGGGCGTCGCGCTGGAAACGCAAGGTAGTCGCGGCACCAGCACGGACGCGCGAATACAACACGCAGGGACACGTACGCGCGCACACGGGGCCGGCCGGGCGAGGCGAGGTCAAGAGGGCGGAAAATTTACGGGGAAATAAATTCGGACCAATTTTCTTTTCCGATCGGGGAAGTCGGCGGAAACCTAAGTGTATCTTATCGGGGCGAATATCAGGGGCCCGGGGAAACTCTATCCTCCAAATAAGGTTCGACCCGAGTCAAATGAACTTTTCGTGCGGAAGGGTTCCAGCTCGCAGCTCGCAGCTGGTGCAATCTCACTCCGGCTTTCTCTCTCTCTGTCTCTCTCTCTTTCTCTCTCTGCCTGTCTCTCCGCGCCGTCTGATTCTCTCACGGAGCTCGAAGACACGGAGATGACGGTGCTGCGGGAAGGCAAGTTGGCTCAAGTCGCAATATTTGAGGAATTCGACTCGATTCCGGGCCGAATGTATTTCGTTAAGGGCACGAATTAAGACCCGCAGGAACGCCGATGCGTTCGTGCGACAATATACCGGGTGCTCACGCTGTTACCAGTGGGGAGGAATTGCCGCGGAGCTTGCAACCCTGCTTCGACTGCTCGGAATTCCGCCTGCGAACAGGCTATTCGACGGGCTTGGGCTAGATAGGATATTCGAGTAATTATCAACGTTCATTCCCGTGCGAGCGAAACGGTAAAAACGCTGCGAAATAAATTACGTCTTCGGTAGAGAAGGTAGGAGCGAGTTAGAATCGTAGTGGCGTATGTCATATTTTTCTTGTTGAGAGAAATAACGAGGGTTGTTGCTTATTGGCCAAATTTATTGTTAAGAATATTTAGGGTTCAGTTGATTTATAATAACTTTGTAACTTATTTCATTTGTCTTTTTAACGTTTTGTCGTGTATATATCGAGTATCAAATATATCAAATATCTTAATACTGAGATATTTAAAAATATATATATTCTACTATTTCATAACAAATATTGTAGTATTATCTGGATAATCACACACGTGCACACATGCATAAGTGTCTCCACGTTTAAAATCGTGATATCTAGTCTGAACCTAAAATGACAAAGCATCGTGCAATGTTAATTGTGGGACAATTAGAGAGTAAATTCTCAGTAAATTCAGCACAGTAAATGCATTACAGTAAATGCTCTCATATTGTGAACAAAATTCTCTTAGTTCGTAAACAAAAGTGGACACTTAGGGAAGAGATGAGATACGATTATTCGAGCCTCGCGGCTCGTTTTTATAGAAATGAGACTTGTGACTTGAATAATCGTATCTCCTCTTCCTTAATTGTCCACTTTTGTTCACAACCTGAGGTATAATTACAAAGTAAATTCATTAAATACAGTAAATTCCCTCGCATTGTCCCTCTGCTTGGAAACAAAAATGGACACTTAGGGAAGAAGTGAGATACGATTATCCGAGCCTCGCGGTTCGTTTTTATAGTCACCGATTTTCAACAACTATAAAAACGAGACTTGTGACTTGGATAATCGTATCTCCTCTTCCTTAATTGTCCACTTTTGTTCTCAACCTGAGGTATAATTACAGAGTAAATTCAGTAACGACAATGGACACTTAAGGAAGAGGTGAGATATGATTATTCGAGCCTCGCAGCTCGTTTTTTATAGTCGCCAATTGTCAACAACTATAAAAACAAGACTCGAATAATCGTATCACAACTCTTCCCTAAGTGTCCACTTGTGTTTACAAGCTGAGGGACAATCGTGGCGAATTCACTGTATTATTTATTTAGTTCTGAAACAAAGAAGTAATATTCCACACCCAAAGAGAGAGAGAGAGAGAGAGAGAGAGAGAGAGAGAGAGAGAAGGCAGAGAGAGTTCCCGCAAGACATAATACTGAAATAATTAAGGCGATCAGTCTGAAACTTGCCGGCCCGTCCGAGCGGTGAATCGATCCCGCCATTTTCTTCGACTCGCTAACGAATTACGGTAATTACGGAGGGCCGAGCGACGCTTCTAGCCGGGGATACATTGCGCCCGAGTTCCCGGCGAGAGAAGTGGATTTCAATGTTGACCCAAAAAACCGCAAATGACTGCGCGTAGTCGTTTGGCATGTGACGCGTGGACGTGAAGTGGAAGTCAATGAGACGACCGGGCTCCGGAAACAGAGAATTAAATGCGGCGACACTTTCGCGCGACTAACAAGACTAGCTAACCACAACGAATCTCCTCTGTGACCTGGAATTTTGATTCTGCCGAGACGGCCCATCTTTCTTTGCGATGATACTCGATAGTGATTTTTCCCAGCCTTCCAAGAAGTCTTATGGTAATTAGCAAAAGCACGAGTTGCTTTTTGACTTGCAAATTTTATTTATTTAATCGGATAGACTCTAGCAAAAGTCGTTTAAATTTCTCGATTTTATTGATATTTATTTCGGCATCAATAGTACTCGATTATAGTAAATTTTTCCCTAGCCATCGATGAGGTATGGTAATTAGTAGACTGCGGATCTTTATGCAAAATAAAAATTGTTCAAATTAATTTTAAGAAATATCGGTTTGAAATGTTTCTCCTTTAATAATTGTTTGAGTTGAAACTTTTGTATAAAAATATCCTTAAATATTTTGAACCTCTTCGCAGCCTTGCCCTCAGCCATTTTTGTTATAAACCTATTAAATCCTCTGTATAATAATTATTAAAACCCCGAGTTGCTTTTTGACTTACAAATTTGATCTATTCAATTGGATTGCTCCTGGCAAAAATCATTTAAATTTCTCGATTTTATCGATGTCTCTGTTTGCTTCGAGTCATGTTCTTTCGTTATTCGAAGCGAAATGAATTATGCATCGATGTACAGTCCATTCCACAAGAACGCACTCCAGTTTAATAGGTTAACTGTCGTGCTACCGGCAATTGGATCACAGAATTATTGGTTCAAATTCGGAAGTTAGTTTCCACGCTGACGAATTTAAAGAATAATTAACCGCTCGTCGCAACGAATCCGACTCGCGATTCCTAGTAATAATTTAAGTATGAACGTTAATTAAGTCCGTTCGATTAAACCGAAATAAAATTCCTGACTTTTGAAATTTCGGCTTCTCACGCGGTTGTGAAAGTATTACATTCCGTAAGATATCTATTATAATACACGTTATTATAGTGTATATATATAGTATGTATATAATACACGCTACAATTATTATACCTTAATTAAAATAATAAAAATAATTATTACAACTATCATAATATAATCAATATTACTATTACATCTTAACCAAAATTATAAAATAATTATTTTATTCTCATCTCACATAGACAAGACTCACAAACTCCATCTTCCTCCGCCAGGATACACTCGAACAAAGAAACTGACCTAAAAGTTTCTCCTAAAAACATTTCTACAATAACAGAGATAACAAAGAAGAATTCCGAAAACATAGATCTTGACTGGCGCGTTAGTTCCAGCGTTAATAAAGCTGCGAGCAAATGGATCCCGCAGCGGCAGATTTTATGAAAATATTTCGAACAAAAATAAGGTGTTCGGGGAAGCGTCGAATGGTTCGCGCGGTATAGCAATTTCCGAGTAAACGGTGGCGACGGAGGTTTCTGGGATTCCGGCAGCCGCGGCGGCGATGAGCAAAAGGAACGCGGTGACCGGTAATCGTTGACTTTGAGTCTGCAGAATTCCAGGCTCGCCGCTGTCGGACTTACGGTGTCCCGTAGTACATAGAACGTTTAAGAGTATTGCGGAGGTTCTAGATGGGACTGGATGTCGTCCGGGAAAGAATCGTCGAAGCTCTACGTCGAAGCTCTACGTCGTCGTCGTCGTCGTCGTTGTCGTCGTTGTCGTCGTCTTCGTGTCAGAGAAAACCTTTCGATCGTCGATTCGGCCTCGGCTCGAATCGTCACGGTTTGCCGGCTCCGTAGGATCAAATCAATTCTCCCCGTCCTTTTTACTCCGAGTTTTTCATCGGCGGCTTCTTCCCGGTGAATCGAGGCGACACATAAAATGCACTCTCTCAATCTTTCGAGGAACCGGCTCCGACGCCTAGACGACACGCAGACTTCCACGTGACACGATTCTCCCGTTCCCTCGCTCCTCGTTCCCAGGCATCGATAACCCCGGAGAATCGCCGCGCCGCGACGTCCTGGCAAGCAGAAAAGGATTTGCGATCCTTCTTTTTGGTCGACCGAGCCCGGAAATGAATTCGAACGGGGGAGTGGAACGGGACGTCGGTCCTCCGCGAACTAATTGCTCGCGCCGAGCCTTCGTTTCGAAAACCGTCGCTCCGGATCTCATTTAAAAAGTTGGCCCCGCGATTATTCGAACATCCGAGTACAATTTATGATTTCTTAATGTTAGTTCGCTGTTACGGAGTTCGTTGGACGGTCGAGAGTTTCGATCGCCTATTAAATACCTTCGTTTCCTTTCGAGGGCGGCGAGCAAAGTGCCGGGAAATGCACGGCCGGGGCGGAAACGAGCCGCGCCTTTAAATTTGCTGCACGCCGCACGGCGCTCCCGAACGCGCTAATTAATAGTTTCCCTACGAGTTAAATAGTTTCTATAGTCGAAACGTATGAATCTAAGCCTCGAGATTTATGCTAAATTCGCTGGTATTCGCTGCTTGCTTCTACGAGCCTTTTCGCGATAGTTTAGCGTTTCGCGTGAAACGAACGCGACGTATACGTCGTTTCAGCGTCGCTTTTAAAGTCCACGTTGTAATCGTTGGAAAATAAATAAATATTAATATATTTACAAATATAATATTTATAATATAAGATAATTTATATATTTATATTTATAAATATAATTATATTTAAAGTAGTTTTGGGACACTTTTAGGATAGTTTTAGGGCACTTTTAGGGTTGTTTCAGGGCACTTTTAGGGATGTTTTGAGTTAGTTTTGGGGCTGTTTTAGGGTAGTTTTAGGGCACTTTTAGGGATGTTTTGGGTTAGATTTAGGGCTGTTTTAGGATATATTTATCCTGTATGTATTTAGGGCTGTATTCGGATATATATTTCTATTGTTTCAAATAGCGACTACTCAATTTCGCTCATTATCGTTCAAAACGTGCCCGTGCCGTAATTAAATAACGAAAATATAGATACTCTTAAACGTCAAGATACAGAAAAACAAATTTTAATGTTGTAAAACGTGTAAGTGAATTAAATGTTTAAAAGTTCAATTCCAAAGTTTTAACTTCACGATGATAACATTTCATCGCAGAGTTAGCTGATGGAAGTAATATTTCGGTTATCGAAGTTCCAAAGGATTATCGGTTCGCGGGAGGTAAAACGTTCCTTTAAAATTGAAACTGCGGAATGCATGTTTGGCGAAAAATTACTCTTACTTTAAACATATTTGGTAAGCTTCATTTGTCATATAAGTACACCGAGGCTTTAAGTAATTAATTATTATTATTATTATTAACCCAGATAGCACAAGGACGTCTAAGACATATTAAGACATCTTAAAGTATTTACGAAATAAGAATACGACATTCGAGACGTCTTTAGAATCTATCGAATAGCTTACGAACGTCTTAGAAACGTCCTAGAAACGTCCTCTGTTAAAAATGAAGACGTCTTTAACACGGCCTTCTAACATCTGAAATAAGACGTCTTAAAAGGCATTTAAATGATCTCAGGAACTCCCCAGATCCCGATTACGAGTGACTTCTGGGTCACCCTGTATATTAGAGCAACCTCGACTGATCAGAAAAGTCGGAAGCGTCCCTTGCGTCCTACGAAAGTGGCACAGATTTTGCATTTGTATCTACCTTAGACTCGATATTATATTACCATTGATACTATATTGTTACCGATATTATATTATTAGCAATAATATCAGCAACGGAATGGCATCGCGTGCAAGCGAAGCGGCGCGTCGCTCGTTTCACTCGCTAGACCGTCAATGTCGCTCGGAACTGTGTCGAGTGGCGGAGTCGTCGCGATTGTTACTGAAGTGGAGGCAAAAAAGCACGGGTGTACGAAAGCATTTACGGCAGCGTAGTTCCAGGAGCCCCGGCAGATATTGGTAACGAGGGACCAACAATGGTTATAATGTTTTACGAGGCTCTCTACGGCCAGGCCCGAAGTCCCTACGACTCGATGAATGGATCTGGATAGCGTTAGATAAGCGAGGCGTACTGGAAAACGGTTTGCGGGCGGGGGCTGGGGGAGCGACGTACCCCTAAGCACGACGGAACGACCGAGCTGCACCCTCGTCCCTCTATACTCCGGCCTCGGCACGTAAATATCCGTGTATAGACACGTACACCACGATGCAAAAGTATCCGGGCACTCGCTCGTTTTCAGATATCACGGGAACGTCTTACGGACATGGCAACTCCCTCTACATATTTATTACGTTATTAGAATTACAATTTCGGGGCAACTTGTCGACGAGGTGCCTCCCCCCTCCCGATTCCACCGGGACTTTCTTCTTCCGCCGTTAGACTAAGGGTCGTTATGCAAAATAAAGATTGTCTTCGTCGTTTGTCTAAATCGAATAGAAATATATTTTTTATTAATTAGTAATGTTCTATTTTGTATTATACGGTTTAACGAAGTAACTGTGCGATGACTGTATTTTATTAAAAATTGTTATGAGATGTTGTTGAGCAATTTTGTAAAAATTGTATTGAATTCCTTTAATTGTTATATTGTTCTAGAGTATCTAGTAGTTTATGCAAATCGCTATGGATTTTTTCTTAATTATTTTAATTAGTTATTGTTTCGATTATTGGTCACTATTTTGCATGTTTATTACTTGTACGTTTACTCGTATGTTTGATAATCTTTTATTTATTATAGTTCCTGTACTATTTATATCTATTATATCTATTATATATATTTGTTATATGAATATATAGTAGATATATTAATAAATAAATACAATAAATATATATTATTATATTTGATACTTATATAATAATAATTATAAGTAATAGTTACTGTTCATTACTTTCTTATTTATTTGTCTTATACTATATAATTATTATGTAAATATATAGGAGATATAATAAATATATATAGTAGAGGAAATATAATAAATGAAAGATTATCAGACGTATAATAATTATATATATATCTTTATTGTACTCGCGTGGCGGCCATGCTAAATCTCTTCCTTTCCACCACTTATTTTATAACAAAGGGCGAGCACGTGGAATGATGCACTACCCCTTTATTCTCGAGCTTTAACTTTATACATTTAACTTGGAATTATACATTTAACTGCTCGCGGTACAATAATTTTTCTTTGTACTAAAATCTTCTATATCGAGCCCGGAACATTTATTCTTTCAATGCTTTCAAGCTTCCCAACACATTGTTTTAAATTTCCGTTTCCATTATATACGCATCAAATTCGTTGGTTTGTAAAATTCCCGTATTCGTCGCTTTCTTTCGCCTTATTCAAAATCGGAGACGGAAGAACACTGTTGACGAGTTTGCCGGTTTTTACGTTTCGTTACAATTTTCTCTGGCAATTGCTGGCAACGAGAGTCACTCAGAAATGCGCGTTTGAGATTGTTCTGAAGCGTCGATTATCGTACCACTGACAAAAGTTGGATGGAATCGTATACAGGGTGGTCAGTAACTAGTGGTTGATTCTATACTGAGAAATAAGACAAAAATGTGGAATAATATTATTAAAATTAAGTCGAGAATGTAATATTATCGAGTAGAAATCAAATGGCCATCGCGCATCAATTCTACTTTGCGTGATACTACGAGCCTCGCGAACTTGGCGCAACTCCCAACTGAGTTTTCACGAAAAGGAAGCTTTAAGTAAGAAAATGTAATTATTCCTGAATCATTTTTACATGTATTAAATTATGTATTAAGTCTGCTCGCCGCTTTTTGACATTTCGGAAAAGACGAGGGAAATTACACGAATTCAAAGCAAGACTTCAGAGGAGGTTTTAGATATGTTCCCGTGGGGATATTTTTATGCAATTTAGCTTAAATGAAAGCTGGATGTGTGTACTTTAAGACAGGTTTCATTATATTACAACAAAATGACGAGATTGTTTTTAAAAATTAGAAAGAATCGACCTCTGACG
>CM052162.1:19798060-19810359 GCA_028455555.1 Augochlorella aurata | reverse complement strand
GCCGAGCCCCGCCGCGCCGCGCGAAACCGCTCCGGCCTGATTTTCAAGAGGCTTTGACGGGCTATCGAATCGTTTTGCTCCTCTTCTCTCTTCCTTTTCCGCGAGACTCGCGTGGAAATGATTGCTTCGCGATATACCGCGTGCGAGAGCGCGATCGCGGCGTCGAGCGTGAGAGCGCGAGCACCGAAAGCCGACTCTGTGATCTTTCCATTAAAATTTCGATTAAGGCCGAGACGGAGAGCATCGACGCGAGCAGTATCGAAACTCCGAGATTCCTGGCCTCGGTATCGATAGCACGCAGCCGAGCCACCGATGAAAAATTCTCCTTGGCGATATCTATCTCGCATAAATTGCCTCGCCTCGCCTCGCCTCGCCTCGCCTCGCCTCGCCTCGCCGAGGGAGCCGTACCCAGCCGGCTCGAGAACAATTTCAAACTTCGAGCTGATCGGTATGCTAAATTGAATCGAGGTTTTCGGTACAGCTCGACACGGATTCGCTATAACCTCTGCCACTATTTTCGATCCCGGCTGAACTCGTCAGATTAATCCAGGTACACACGTCCCCGTACAAAAATATCCGGGAGCTTACAGCCGCTCGGGCTCCTCCGTACGCATCAATTATTCGGCCGATGCGCGGACTCTCTCTCTCTCTCTCTCTCTCTCTCTCTCTCTCTCTTTCTCGCGACTTCAGTCCGCCGCAGTGATTTGTAACACTTCCGGGTCGAGGATCTCGCAAAGTGCTAAGAATATTTTCCTCGCGCTTCATGCTTGAGAAGACTATCAACCCCCTGTAATAGCGAGTCGGATCTGCGATGACAATTTTATACATGAACAGAATCAAAACAAAATTTGATTTTTTTTATATAAAAATCTAGGAACTAACTTAAACGAAGATATATTAGAAACAAAAATTGGCAGGGTAACTATTCGGGACGGAGAATAGCTAGCCAACATGGCTGCGAAAGAAATCGTAGTGCAGGGAGTTAACCCTCAGACGGCGCACCATTTTTATAACTATAGAATTGACGATGTTTACGACGATTCTCAGCTTTATTTGTCAATTTTTCCAAACATTTTTGTAGAAGCTAGTGTAACAACCATTTATTTAATCAAATTACCGGGATGTGACTAATTAGTAGACGATTTAGATACACTGAGACGAAATGATCTCGTAACAGCAGTCTAAGGGTTAAAGATTTATGTACTGAGTTGAAAGTTGAACTATGTATACCGATGTTCTGTTATGTGCATAAATGAATTCCATGTTTGCAATTTTAGGGGTAGGTTGTATAGGGTTGATGTCCTAATTATCGTGCTCCTGGATTAACAAGAGAAATGTTATATATAAATTGAGACCTCTTTCTGAATCTAACATGTTAGAACTATAGGTGATCAAAATATAGATCATCGATTTATATGTAACAATTTTCTTCTTAATCCAGAGACACGGTATTTGAGACGGGCACGGTAATAGAATTAGGTAATCTACCCTAGTCCCGATGTCGTCAATATCCGTTCTCAAAGTGCTGAGATACACGAGGCAAATAGTGACATCCTTTTCTAAAAATAGTAATTTTCTTGACTGCTCGTGAAATGCTGGATAGCTAAAAATAATAATTTTCTTCATCGCTATATATACTTACCTTTTCAACATTACTTATTCTTGAAAATATAATAATTTTAAAAATAATAATTTTCTTCATCGGTATATATACTTATCTTCTCAACTTTCCTTATTCTTGAAAATATAATAATTTCAAAAATAATAATTTTCTTCATCGCTATATATACTTATCTTTTCAACTTTACTTATTCTTGAAAATATAGTAATTTTAAAAATAATAATTTTCTTCATCGCTATATATAATTACCTTTTCAAATTTACTTATTCTTGAAAATATAATAATTTTAAAAATAATAATTTTCTTCATCGGTATATATACTTATCTTTTCAACATTACTTATTCTTGAAAATATAATAATTTTAAAAATAATAATTCTCTTCATCGCTATATATACTTATCTTTTCAACATTACTTATTCTTGAAAATATAATAATTTTAAAAATAATAATTTTCTTCATCGCTACATATACTTATCTTTTCAACTTTACCTATTCTTGAAAATGTTGCAGAATTAAAAATAGTCGAAGCTTAATAAAAAAGAAACGTGACAGTTAAAATTAATTTACCTTTATAACTTTACTTCTTTTTAAAAATAACAACCCCTCTTTTCAAAAACCTCCACACGCGAAAGCCTCCGCGCAAACAACCCAAACCGTATTGCGTTAATGCGTCAGCCGAAAATTTTTGAAAACGTGACCCGCGGCGTTTTTCCTCGTATACCCCGATGACAGGACTCGTGCATCGTGCCGACACAACGGCCAGAGGCGTGCCAGAATTTCCCGCAGAAATCGAAAGAGGCCGACGATACCGCGACTGGTTGCCAGCGAGATCTTGTAACAGGTCTCGCGTTGGCAGCGGATATCCGCCCGAAACGTTTCGCGGCGGTCTTGCGAGAGGAGCTGGCCGGCTACCGCGGCGGGGCAGGAGGGGTGGAAACGGAGGGACAGAACGGAGCTGACAGCGAGCCGCGGGGGTGGTCCGTTCGTAAAACAAGCTGTCGCTGCGCGAAGTGGATGCTTTTAGCCGACGCGATGCAACGCGCCGTAAACCGGCAGGATTGGATTTCTTGCGGCTACGTCCGTTTTCGTTCCGCTGGCTGGCCGGTGACAAACGCGGAATTTAAAACTGACCCGCGCAGAGCAGAACCAGAGGAGCGGAGCTGAGCAGAGGACACATACGAGAAAGCAGAGCAGAGAGTGGAAAACGGGGGGCAGAGAACTAGAGAACCGGACAGCTACGGAACCGGACAGTCAAAGAAACTAGAGAGGCGGACTGCTAGAAAGCTGGAACACTAGAAAGTCGGAATACTTGAGAGGCAGACTACTAGAAAGCCAGACTGCTTGAAAGGTAGACTACTAGAAAGCCAGACAACTAGAAAGCCAGCGAACGAAAGAGCAGCGAGTTAGAGAGTCAGCGAACTACAAAATCAGAAAGTCAAAGAAATAGATAGTCAGACTACTAGAAATTCAGGCCACCAAAAAACTAGATTACTAGAAAGTCAGACTACTAGAAAGCCAGCGAACTAAAGAGCAGCAACTTAGAGAGTCAGCGAACTAGGAAGGCGAGGAACTACAGACTCAGAAAGTCAAAGAAATAGATAGTCAGACTACTAGAAAGCCAGGCTACCAAAAAACTAGACTACTAAAAAGTCAGACTACTAGAAAGCCAGTGAACTAAAGATCCAGCGAACTAGAAAGCTAGAGAACTGCAGAACCAGGGAGTAGAAAATCAGACTACTATAAAAGGAGGCTACTATAAGGCCGGACTATTAGAAAGCCTGACTACTAGACAACCATCAAATTAAAGTGTCATCAAGCTAGTATGCCAGCTAATTAGAGAACCAGTGAATTAAAGAGCCAGACCACTACAGAATCAAAGAGCCAAAGAACGTGAATGCAAATGAATTAACATGTTGAAAGGTCAGAGAATCAAAAAGTCAGAGAACCAAAGATCCACCGAATTAAAAAAAAAAAACAAATTTTTAGATAACCGGAGAACTCTGTGGGCCAAAAAAGGAAGGGTGTGCGTTTCGTCCTGGGCCCGCTAGAGGACTCATCAGTAAGGCTTTCCTAGCGGGCCCTGCCTTAGACGCGTAGGACGATTCACTTATCGATTTCGAAACTCTTGAATGGCGATAGGGATGCGTACAGCTGCTAATGTGTTTCGTTGGAGCCGTAGATATACTGTCCTAGCATGACCTAGAAGTAACTTGAAGACCAACCGCCTAGTGCCCCCTTCTAGACTGCTGTGTTTCTCCGATTTTTGCTGCGACTTTTCTGGGTCCAAGATCCAATCTCCTGGGAGCCAGATCTACCTAACAGCAATGGCGGCCACACTATTACAGGAAATTACGAAATCCCGACACTCCCAGTTTTGTTCGCAGTTGCACCCATTCCCTTAGCGTTGTTGCTTGTTGCTGCTGCTGCTGTCGTTTTTGGATGCCTCTGAAGGATAGTTTCTCTCTCTCTTTAAGGTTTCGTCTCTTCCCCGTCCCGTTCTAGATTTTTGAAAATGAAGAAAGCTAAGCCGCCCGTTGTCGCGCTTGTTCCTTGCCAGATTCATCAACCTTCACGGCGCTGTGGATAATGGAGAGTCGGCCAAAGGAGAGGAAAGCGTTTCGTCCTAGGCCCGCTAGAGGACTCGTCAGTAAGGCTTTTCTAGCGGGCCCTGCCTTAGACGCGGGGATGTCGGAAGAACGCTCGAGGACGGTATATATACTAATCGATGACGGTTCAGGTAGCAGCGAGAAAGGTATCCATCTGGTGGCGAGCGCCGCAAGTAGCTGCCACGGAACAGAGGTGTCGAGAATCGGTTGTAAAAGCGACGTAGTCCAGATATATGACAGTATTATCGGTATTATTACATTATTAGTATTACTAATAATAATAATGGACAACCCCTAAAGAAATAATGAAAGATAGGGGTTCGCTATAATGTAATATTATTACTGTTATTATATTACTATTACTGTATAGTAATATATAGTACTATATAATATATAGTATTATTATGTATATATTATAGTATTATATATACTAGATATATGACAGTATTATCAGTATTATTATATTATTAGTATTACTAATAATAATAATGGGCAACCCCCAAAGAAATAATGTAAGATAGGGGTTCGCTATAATGTAATATTATTATTATTAAATTACTATTACTATATAGTACTATTACATATATATTATAGTACTACATATACTATATATATGACAGTATTATCAGTATTATTATATTATTAGTATTACTAATAATAATAATGGACAACCCCCAAAGAAATAATGTAAGATAGGGGTTCGCTATAATGTAATATTACTATTATTAAATTACTATTACTATATAGTATTATTATGTATATATTATAGTACTACATATACTAGATATATGACAGTATTATCAGTATTATTATATTATTAGTATTACTAATAATAATAATGAACAACCTAAAGAAATAATGCAAAATAGGGGTTCCCCGTAAGAAACCAGAGAACTAAAGAGTGATTGAACCAGAGAGTCGTAGTCCTAGAGTCAGAAAACTTATCCAAATCAAGTCGCTGCAATGTAAAACTACTGCTGTTGTATTACTATTACTAACACCGTGGTGAACACCCTCTAAAGAAATAACGTAAGGTAGAGATTGCGACCCCGCAAACCAGGGTGCCGGAGAACTATGGAGCCAGAGAACTATAGAGTCGGATAACCAGAGAGTCAGAATACCAGAGAGTCATAGAGCTGGAGAGCCGGAGAACTATCGGAGCTGGCGAACCAGAGATTCAGAAAGCCATAAAAAGAGCCGGAGTGGCGGAGAACTGGAGAGCCGGAGGGCCAGGGAGGCAGAAAGCAAAGCGAAGTGGAGCGGACTGGAACAGGGTCGAGCTCTGGAACGTCGTCGCGCAAAATACGAGGCCGCGGGAGCAATTTCCATTAGGATGATCGACTCGCCTTGACGTGTTCGAGAGTTCGATACCAGTCGTCCCTCGGCGAGCTGTCTCGCCTACTCGCCTACTCGGCCCGGAAAACTTTGAATTACAGTCGCCATAGGTGTTTGCGGCGAGTCGCCGCCCGATGGAGCCAGAATTTCAAATCAGTCCATTGCGAGTCCTCTGTCCCCGGGGTGTATCGAGCTCGCGCGCCCGCGGCAAAGTTGAAAACCGTGTCCGTCCGGGTATAACTAGTTTCCCTTTCGGAGATTGGATCGTTTCCCGGCCGGCCGCCAGTCTCGCGATCGTCGCCGATCATTTTTCACCGGCCCGAAACTAGCCCACCGGCCCGGTGACTCCGGAGTGCCAGCTCCGAGCCAGGATTCGATCGAAGCGGCGCGCACCCCGCCGATCCGACGACCGGTCTCTTACAAATATTTGCCTGGTCCGGGCGGCTTTCACGGCCCCTCCGGAAGTGCCGCGACAGCACTCATCTGGCTAAGAGGCTCGTACGTTCCGTCGGCGATCATCGGGAAACGGAGAGATTGCTCCGGGCACGAGCAACATGTTCACCCGGCTCACCGCAGGTCGCATTTGTTCCACCGGATTTCGATTCCGTGTAACGCGACGCTGGACGGGGACCATCCTTTCTCGGTTCTCTGCTTGCCGATCGTGTTCCTACTACGTTGCGACAGGCGGTCAGCTCGAGCGACGTCTTCGGCGAATGCCTCGGGCTGCGACGAGAACGATAGGAATTGATGAAGAAATTGGACAAGACGCGACGTTCGAGGACGGTGATTTACTTGCTGGTACGGTGGAACTTCGAAGTCCATTTTTGCGAGTATTTTCGTCGATGCTCGCTTTTGAGACGTATGATCGAAGACTGTCGGAGGGCAACGACCTTGCGTTGTAGCGAGGGGGTGAGTCGCGCGGAGCGTTTGTCTCGATTGCGAGTCTTCGGCAGGGCCGCGGTCGAAGGGACTGTGAGTCTGAGACCCTGTGAACAGCTGCGAGTTTGTTACCGAGTGTTTTATAGTTTTGTCCGAGCTGCAGAGCAACGTGCAGTTCTTATTTCGTTCCACAGACTTTTTTACATATACAGTCGCTTATCCAGCATCATATCTTTCCTAGTTTTGTTTATAGAATACTTTTTATAAATAAATAACTGTTATAACCTATGCAGAGACATTCTGCGTACCTTATTTAACGATATCATGTGCAGAAAATATTTTATAGTTTCCTATAAAAACGAATAAAAATTAATATCATCTACGAAACGAAGGTCGCGCTAAAAGTTGTTCATCTGTTTTTATTTGTAATACTTAAACATTAACTTACAAATTACATGCGTTTCATATTTTGTCCGATGTCCTCCACTATTTTTTTACAGCTGGAGATAATAATAAAATTAAGAAATTATAATGTCGATTAGCGTAGAAATTTGTCCATTCGGCTATCAAACGGCTTAACTTTTAAAACGGGGAGATCTCCCCATACGGTTGGCTGTGTGTTAAAATATATTGTTGCAGCGACTTGCACAAGTATACTGCCATGTGGTGGACAACCTCTAAAGAAATAATGGATATCTATCGATATCAAATAGATGTTATATAATTGTTATTATAATATAATTTAGTATTATAATATTGTAAATAAAATTCCGCGACGCATACAGCGAATGGACTTCGCAACAATATGAATAATCGCACTAAAAAGCCTTTCATCTTATGAAACTTATTATGAGACTTATTCATCTTTCTCCTAATTAACTAATTATACTAACTCCTCCTCCACCAACTTCTTCAGTCCTATAGTCATTCTTTCGAATCCGAAGTCGCGCATCCAGCATCGATTCCTTCGGTTATTCCACGGCGAACGATTTTCTCCGCTACTTTAGAAATGATCGGGGGACGCGAGAAGCTAGGAAATATGTGTCCATAATTCAAATCAGAGTCGGGATCTCGTCGGAGCCGAGTCGATGCGCAGCCATTACACGTCCGATCGGAAATTCAGTGTCGCCGTATTGTTCGGGCTGCGGCGAATCGTGCACGGGAACGTCCCCCCCGGTCGTTCCGCGTGCCAGCCGTGGCCTTCCAATTCAATTTAAATCCGTGCTCGCGTTAAGAATATTTCCCGAAGCGGAAAAGGGGTCGCGTCTTGCGTACCGCGACGAGAGAATCACGGCGGTTCCGGTTGGACGCGGCGTCGCGACGCGCCGTTGTCGGCTATGAATGACAACGCGTTGGTTGCAAGAACCCTGTCAACGCTGCCGGCGCGCTTCTTTCCCGCGTTTATTCCGCGCGGTGTTTGCCCGCCGCCGGCGAAGCCGCTCGGGAAACTCGGTTTCTTCGCGCGGAGGAAAAACAATTTCGCACGCGTTGGTCAAAAAATGCTGGTCGCCGCGCCGACGTAACGACGCGCGACGCCCGCCTGCACGACGCACACAGTGCGCACGGTGCACGCGATGCACGCGAGGTGTATGCAGAGTGCACCACGCGTGCACGCGAGGTAACACGCGCGCGCGTGGCAAATTGCATTCGCCTCCAGTGAAAACTTGCCGGCGTCCATTTCGAGTTATTACGTCGACGTCGCAGCGTCAAAAACGGCTCCACTCGATCGCCGCGGTCCTCCATCCGCCGATGATTTACCGATCGATCGATCCCGCAAGCCATCGGCGAATTTTGCTCGGAGCGAGGGTAAACAGTAACTGGATCATTCCCGCTCGGACAACGGATCATTTTTGGTCGTTTGACGAGCACGCAGCAAAGAACCGCAAGGCGATTATGGGGTCACCGAATTTTCTATTTTGTAACGCTCTTGAATAGTCTGTTAAGCCGAATTTTAAAAGTGCAACCGACTGCTTTTTTTATAAGCGGCCATCATTTTCTATTTACTTTTATTGCTGGAAATTGCTGATGTAACTGTTGTGACTGAAAAAGAACTGTTAATGTTATATATATTTTAGCTTAAAACTTTAAGTATCAGAATATTGTAGGGTTTTTGTTTTCTTTTTTTATTAAATTATGAAAACTCAATTGGGAGTATTAGCATCATGTTCATTGCTATGCACAATAATGTTGCATGTATAATTTAGAATTTGGGGTTGATTAATTGATGACACATTGCTGAGTTATTTTCTAAAGGTGCAAACAGTGGGATTTTAGGAATTTATGGGTAATAAGTGAAGGGAGAACAGAGGGTTCGCATAAAAAGGCATCTATTGCGTAGGGTGGAAAGTAGAATAATTTTGGAAGTGGCCTAAGTATATTTTCCAAACTCACCAAGCTAGCTATTTTAATATTTATACATATTTTTACATATGTAATTTTAGCAGAGCCTCTAGAACGCTATAACTCTTACAACCCTTATAACTCTTACAGCCCTTATAACCCTTACAACCCTTAGAAACACAAAAATATTATACCACCATGTAATCACTTACTAATATTCTTAAATATATTAAAACGCAAAATATCTGGATTTTAAAATAAATGGAGTTAGGCCATTTTCAAAATAAGCGGTACATTTCTATTATTATAGTAGACGGGGCATTGCCATAATACATAGTTATAATCTTACACCGATGCTATAAAGTTGCGTAACCGAACACTGTGGCGTTTATTCCTCTCTTTCGGTTATTTTTTAATAACAAAATTTAATTTAAATTAATATTTTAAAAATTTTTATATAACTACTTATCTACCAAATTACCACTTCTCATAATACTCGTACTCAAATATTTATAGCATCACGTACCACTTGCCATTTAATCAAAGCTAGAATATTCTATACACTTCACAGAGTTCCAAATTCCATTTATCCATTTCCGCCTAAATTAAATTTTCGTTTAAAAATCATTTCATTAACAAAAAGCTCCATATTTTGGCTAATCAAAAATGTTAGAAAAATTCAACGAAGGCTTGCAGAATCATCCCAAAAGACGTCCACCACCACCCCACGATTATTTTCTAAAATATTTCTACGTCAACGCTAAACACGCGAGCGAACTTACTCTCCCCAAAAACGATCCCTACTAATATCACCCCAGACATCGAATTCCAAGGCTCGCTACTCCAACGGCCTCTTAAAATTTGATGCGCGATTTATTGTCGCCGTTTTATCGAGCCTTGAATACGAAGCGTGCCGGGGTTCGATCGGTGGCAGGATGTTCGAATCGAAGAGAACGCCGGTTCCTCGACAGTGACATCATCGCATCGTGGAGTCTTCCGACGACGGTATTTCCAAATGGACGATTCAATCGCGTCGTTCCATCGCCTTGAAATCGTCCTCGAAGGATCAGCTAGGCAGGTGGCTGACCGGAAACGTCGGGAAAGTTAAGGAGATCGGAGGGAGAGAGAGAAAGAGAGATAGAGATAGAAGGAGAGAAAGCGAGAGAAAGCGAGAGGGGAAGGGCGAAGGGGTGGGAGATCGGGGAAATAAAGATAGACGACGGGATTGGTAAGAAGGAAAAGCGTTCTTAGCCCCCGGGGGACTATTATGCAAAGTGGGAAACAGATGCACGACTCTCAGGAGCGCGATGCTCTTATTTTTCGGGCCGGCAGCAAACGTTTCTCTTCCTTTTCGGGCAGGGACAACGGGGAAAAAAGTCGGGCCGGCGCCGCAGCCCTCTCCGCGGGGGTGTCTAGCACTCGTGAAATGCGGTTCTCTGCCTCTGTCTCTGCCTCTGTCTCTGCCTCTGCCTCCGCCATCGCGCCCCGCCATTGCCGGAACGCGACAGGAACGTACGTTTTCTCGCGGAAGTCGCAAAGTCTCCTCCGGACGTTCAGAAACATTCGGACTTCTAACGCTGCCGCATAAACCAGACCACGAGCACGGCTGTGCGCCACCGGCCTTTCTCTCCCTCTTCAGCCACGCTTTCCCTTTAATCCTCCGGCTCCCTCTTCTGCAATTGCTACCCTATCTCTCTTTGAAACGGACGACTACTCTGTTCGGCCGCGTTCGGAATACAAACGACGACGAGGCGCTCGCTTCCCGCAAAAATTTCGTAACAGTTCCGGATCCGCGCGTCTTACGCGATGCGGATAAGCTCCGTTGGAAATTATAGGATCGGCGATTCCAATTTGGGAACTGGCGGTTCGAAGAATTTTCGTCGAGACAGGTAACCGTCAGGTGGACAAGAAAATTCTGTTATATGTATATTTGTAGTTGACCGTCTTGTAAATTCGTTTGCAGTTCTCATTTTTTAAAATACTAAATTTAAGTTGAATAAAGGTAAATTAAATTTTTAATTTCGTCAATTAGACGTTTAGCACGTGATTGATCTCCTAGATAATGTCATTTACGAATTCAATTAAACGTGTAGTAAAAAATATAAATCTATTCACGGACTTATTTAACCATCTGTCGCTAATATTTAAACATTGTAATGAAAGTTGTCGTATGATAAATATAAATTTTCCGTCTGCCGTAGGAAATTATGTTGCCGTAGGAATTTGTTTTTTATTTTTAAATGCCGATCCATGTAACTGTGAAATAAGTGGTAATACAAAGAGTTAAAAAACCTGTTAGTTGCAAAACGGAACGATAAAAATTACATTAAGCGTTTAGAATTTACTCCTGAAGTCGTAATACGTTTTCGAAAACTGTTGATTGTTGCAAACTCGGTTGTTGTAGTTTCGCTCCGCGCGTTTTGTAAAGCTGGTTTTAACTCGTTCGCCAGCTTAACTGATTCACGGAAGACCTCCTGCCTTTAATAATAATAATAATAATAATAATAATAATAATAATTTTAATCCTTATATTTTATCGCCCCGTTTCTGAATCCGTTAGTCGGTATTCTTCATTTCTCCATTGCGCAATTTAACAAAATTTAACTAAACAGTACTTAAATGAACAGTGCTAATAGACGTAAAAAGCATAAAGAATTCAGAAAACAAAGTAGATTTGGACACTGAAAGTTTTCAGATAAAAAGAACTGTTTTCATAAAGGGATTTCCTGCGCAGCCTTAATTTGCGGACTACGCGAATTTTTGCTTTGAAATTAATTTTTATTCTGACATATTTTTAACAAACTGAATATTCCCTTAATATTTTAAAAACGAGCTAGAGTAATAATTACCATGATAAATTTCAACCATCATGACAACCATGATTTTGACATTTTGGGAATTTTCGGGGTTGCTATTCGGCATTTGACGCGTTAATAATCATTTTAACCGAACGGTTGAATAAAAAGCTTCTCGTTGCAAGCGAGAAAAGTAGTCGGAGAGATGGAAGAGATCTCCGAAAGGTTCCGACTTTTTGTGACGATTTTCAAAGAACGTCGTTTCTATTTTATAAGGAAGCGACAGAATCGTTGTAATTAGTGGTTGAAAATTCCCCCAGATTTTTTTCACGGAGCGAGAGTAATAGTTTATTCGCTCTTTGAATTTTCGTGCCCGCTTTACGGCGTGAGCTCGACATTTTTTTATGGGCTCTATCCGGGCCGGGGGTGTCCGCCGACATCGTGTCACCAGCGTCGACCTTCGAGTACCATTCTGAAATATTCATAGACCCTGATCGCCCTTGCTAATTGATACACCTCGCGTCTGAATCTCACGGTGCCAACAGGTGTTCGCCTCTGTATCCGGCTCTATTCGCCGGAAACTGGCGGAGGCCGCAGAGATTGTTCGCTAAATCGTCAAATTACTGCTATCAAGCGTTAGGGAACTTCGAAAAGAGGATAGAACACTCCGGCTTATAAACTCCTTGCGCATGAAAATTCGCGACACGGAGATTTCAGCTAA
>CM052162.1:19782570-19797960 GCA_028455555.1 Augochlorella aurata | reverse complement strand
TAAATGACGACCAAGTACAGGAACAGTAACGAAAACGGGTAAATCCGAGCCGCGGTGAAAATGGCGCTCGAACGGCGGCGCGTCTACGAAGAAATAGATGCACCCCCGTTGTTCGGAAGTTGGTCGCGCCTCCGATTACGTTGCGCCGTGTAATTCTGTTTCAGATGTCACGTCAGCTGGCGTGCCCGAGCCCGTAGTCCATTTGATAAACTTCGTCGAAACGAAGAGACCCGAGGGCGAGGCGAGGCGAGCGCCGGCAGAGAGACTAAACGAAAAGCCGGGAAAGCCGATTTCGCTGGAGAACCGCTCGTTCTGGCCGACGTCGGCTGCGTCGAAAAGTCAAAACAGAACTTCTGTTCGCGTCTATCGGCGAGGAGAAGAATTTCCACGCCCTCCTCCTTTCGCGCGCTGCCGCCCCTGAAAACACCGTTTTCCTTTCGCTCTACCCAGGCTCGCCCGTTTTCCATTCTCTCCTCGCTATTCGAACGAACGAGTACTTATCCTTCGACAATTTCATTCGCCGCTTTCTTCTCGATGCTTTCCGACTCTCGACTCGACCCGCTTCCTCCTCGCGATGAGAGATCGTCGAGGCGTTTTACGCGGATGCAGCCGCCAGCCGCTCTCTTTTGACAATAACGCTCGGGCTTTGCTTCGGTGCCGGAAAAATTAGATAGGGGAATCTGCGACGTGTTAATTCGTTGAAATTGCGACCGGGCATGAGGTTCCGGGTTTATGTTGCAAATCGTACAAATTCCGCCCATTGGTTGTGCTTTGAACGATTCCGCAGGCTGGTCGGAAATGTATAATTTGTTAACGATGAGAAGATTTTAACAGATCGACTGCCGTGTTATCTATATGAGGCCGATAGTAGTCAAAATATAATTTATACACACCAAAATGTTTAAATGAATTATAATTTTCTTAGTAAACGGTACACGTGATAAGGCATAATTATATTCCTCGTTTTTCACAATGTAAAGGGTGCGACTTACTATGAGTCTAATTTACGGATACGTGGGTGACGGAATTGTTTGCACTTTGGAAACTAATGTTTACTAATATATTTTATCTTTCTAATTTTAAATTTATACTACATTTAATTTAAATTAATATTGGCGAATAATTAATATAATAAGAATAATTAATATAATAATTACGTCTACTTTATTCTAGTATAGGTAATACTGTACACCATCTTAATGTTCAAACTGATATACTGTATCCATCTAATTTTAAATTTATCCTACATCTAGATTAAATTAATACTACGCCTAGTTCACGTACAAACAACTACTAGTTTCTATTTAACGGCATTTCACTTTAACAAAAAATACAGTTGATGAAAACTATAAAACCATAAAACTTCACTCTTCGATTTAATTCGATCGAGTGAAATACTTTAATTTGATGAAATATGCGAGAGATCTCAGTGAAACGTTAATTCGTTCCGATAGTAATTTAAAAATCAAATTTAGCCTAGCCACCTGTCCGCGACCGGCAGGTGAAATTCTCGTCCGGGCAGTTTCGATTCGAAATCGAAGACCGACCCGCTTGGCTGGGGTCAAGCTTTAATCAGCGCTATTAATTTTGTCGGGGATAACAGCGGTCGTTGTCGAAGTTGATTTTCGAGCGGCGGGTCGCGGAGAAACGTTGGTCGCGACGAGTTTCCAAACGTCGGAGAGTTATACGGTTCGAAAGCGGAGCGGAACACGCGCGGGCGCGAGCGTTTTGCGGCCGTCGTGTCACAACTTACAAACGCGCCGACTAGGCCGATAGCGAGCAAGTAATTAAATTGCACACTTTGCTCGCGAATTTCTGCGCGAGTCGCGCGGCTCGCGCGTGACTAGACTCGAGAACGTCCGACAACTATGCGACGCCGAACAATTGCTCCTATCCAACGACGAATATACGAGCCGCCGCGTCGCGTCCTATCCTGTCCCGTCGTGGAAATTATTGATGTCGCACCCTGCGCGCTTTTTACCGATCCGGCCAATTCCGCATTCAGTTTTATCAGTCGCGATCCGCTTGCGCCTCTGCTCCTTTCGCCTTGCATAAATCCGAACGAGTAACAGACTCGATCTCAGCGACGGTAATTGCTCGAAGATTAAATACTGTCGTGGGCAAACAGAGATGCCAGACGATTGTCTTCTGTGATTTTGAGGAAGTGATGAATTTTTTGTGTGCGAGTTGAAGTGGTCACGTGGTCGGTGTTGCAGAGGGGTTGTTCTTTTCAAATGGTGATTTTGAGGCCATCGATGTCATTATTATTATTATTATCATTATTATTTATGGAGAGACCACTCGTACAATATAAATAAATAAAGAAATAGATAGATAAATAGATTATGAAAAGCAGGTAAATAAATAATAATAAAATTTCTAATAACTGTGTATATATGGCTTCGTATTGCATCACTTAGCTCGCAGAAAAATACATTACCTAATGTATAGTATATTATACTAGTATAGTATATTATACCTACGTATAATTAAAATGCATTACCTAAAATTTCTAGTCAATCTAGCAGCGCCAAATAGCGCAAACCGGTTCGTAAAATATCGAAAAAATCACTCGGTTTTCAAAGGTGCATTCTGAATTTTTCCGAGGTGGTAAGAGCTAGTTTGCTATTGAACAATGCACAAATGTTCTTTCAATTAGCCGGCATGGCAACAGGAATACAAAAATCACGCCATTCGACTATTTTATCTGAGCATACAACGAATATTTAAACAACGCGTTTTTAGACCCCGGCCACTTGCACGCGCGCTGAAAATTTCACCGAAATTGGTTAACGTTGCTACGAGCTTTTCGCAACTTTCGACTAAAAACTGAACGCCCGCCGCTAGTCTCTGCGTCCATCAATTCCGATCAAATTTTCAATACGCATACATAAGTCACCGTGACTTAAAACACTGTCTGAATTTTCGTGCCGGAATTAAAAATATAGAAGAAACGTGATTTTCGAAATATTTCTCGGTATTCCAGCCAATTGCCTTTTGCAGGGAATGTTGTACGCTTTGTCTAGCTAACTAGCGCTTCTCCTAACGCTTCTGGATGTCTCCAACGTCTCGGCAAACTTCAACTCATTTGGTAGAATTTTAAGAAAACTATTAGGTTGAATACAAAAATCAATCTAGCAAGTTGTTCTTTATTTTCCAACCGATATGATTTAATCTGATCGTTATTGTTTTTACCGAGTTGAATCACGTGATATTACGACGCGCCACGCTCGATTGTATTATCAGTTATTAAAGTGAATAATTAAAGTTAAAGTACATGTATTATACCTTTAGGAAAATTATAACGTAAATTATTAAATTATAATATCATACTCTGCCGTATGAAGAAACAGTTACGCGCAAAACTCAACCTTACCAAAGAGGTTAACGAAGAGATTTCATAAAGAGAGGACGTATTTTATACCTTGCTTTAATTAATAAATGTTCTAACTGCAAGATCAAATAGCGAAAAGTATTCAAGTTATTCGCAAAACTATAAGTATAATAAAACGTATTGAGGATTAAGACGACTTGCACAGCTTCAATAATTTTTTAATTATACGATTAAAAAATATAAAGTTGTAGAGCTTTAAGGACGATATAGTGACGTCATATTTGCTTTTTCTGATACACAGTATACTCTTCGAAATTTCAAGGTCAACGTCCTTTTAAACTAGACTAATAATTAATAGAAAGGTCTCGAACTAATAACTAATGCAGACTAACTTTGCGCAAAATGAAAAATATCTGCATCAGTTGCAGGACAAAGAAATAATAATCTGAAATAATTCTAATAAATTAATTAATAAAATACGTCAACGTTCTTAACATCTTTTAATCTTTTAAAAATCTCATATTTCATCTACCAGTTTGATTGCCATAAATGCGTCAAATCCGCAATCTACCGACTAATTTATTCATCTTCTTACGAATAACTACAATGAATAACATAATCATGACCCACGAATGCCTACTATTCTGTAATAACTACTCATAATCATAAATTAATCATAATTACTCAAAAGTAATTTTTTCGACTACGTTTCGGCCAGCTGCAGCCGGCGTTGCCGCCATATCGCCGGCGTTGCAAAGTATGCACCGCGGCAGTCGGTTCTGCATTATGCACTCGCGTCGGCTACGCGCTTAATACAATCAAAAGAGAGGCGGAGGACCGGCCGCTCCGTCGATCAAAGTTCCTCGCGAGTGCCGAGCCCGTTCCCGCGGCCATCAATTTGTTAACTTCCACTCGCGGAACATTTGTTTGCGAGCGTGTTCGTTAGTAAACAATAATCCGGATCCGGGCATCGATCGTCGAGCAAGCTCGTTTCGGGTTTCGGGCGACGAACGGCGCCGGTGCATCGCGATGCAGCGCGTTTGTAAAAGCGGCTACGGGCCGCAGCCTGATGCTTCAAAGCTTTCATTTCGAGGCAAAGCGAACATGGAACTGGCGGCTTATTATCGTTTCCGTAAAGGGAGCGCCGTTCCGCGCCAGATTTACACGACCCCGGCACGGCTATGCCAAAAATTCTCGCTTCACCGAAAATTCTCGCTTTGCGGGAACGCGAATGTCGGCGTTCGTTTGTCTTGCGGTGACCAAATTGCTGGACAGAGTGAACGGGATCAGGACAATCGCCCGGATGTTTAGTTCGCGCAATAGCCTTCGTTATTGCTGGTCGGAGGATCTTTATGGGAAATGGAAACTTTTTGATTCAATTGCGTGGAACAGGAGGCGTGTGGAAAATATGTTGCTTCGTTTAATAGCTCCGAAACGTTGAAGATGATGTAGCAGCGGTTATGCGTTCTTTCGGTGTCTTCAGTGGTCCGCCCGTTATTGCCATAAATTCACGAAATGCGCAATTTAATTGTTACAGCGTGTTTTACGGAATCTTTCCATTTTTATTTTCATCTTTTTTTATTTATTATTATTCAGTGTATTATTTTATATTATTTACTTATTTATTATGTATTATTTATTTACTATTATTATTTATAATTGTATTCGTGACTTATTCTGTACGCGCCCATACTGGCAAAAATTGTAATATAATCAGAATATGAAGTAATAATAATTTAAAGTAACTTTCAATAAACTTTATGCAGTAAACTATAAGGAAAAAAATAAAAATAACGAAATCCATGATGATTTAGTTTATGGAATTATGAGAGAAAATAGCTTAGAGCGGTTTTGTCCGCACCAGTCTGCAGTAGAATTCACATCGAGGACAATTGTGGTCAACGTATCATACTCAACTTATACTAAATATACACTAAATATACACTAAACACGTACTAAACGCATACACGTGAAGTACAAGTCCGGCCGAGCAACTTCGTCGTCTACCTTGGATTATTCTAACACCGACTGCACATTTTTCATTTAAACTATTGTAACTTCGCGAGAAAAAATCGCAGCGACTTAATTCTACCATCAAATGGAAGGGGAAGGTCTGAACTTTGCGATTCTGGAAACGGCATAATCGAGAAAAATTCGACGAAGTCCGTGGAGGGCGTCAAACATTGCACCTTTTCGGTAGCGTATTTCATTAGGATATATTATATTATCATAGGAATACTAGAATACTATAGTGGTGGGGATAAATAATATTAAAAATTAGAATATAGTGTTAAGAAGTAGTATTAAAATTTTTGCATTGGGATATAATACAATATATAATATAATATAATATATAAATCCCAATGAGCAGATTAGGACGCAATAATCGTGAACAAATTTGACCTTGAAAGAGATAGTCAAGGTCACTTTTGCGGAAAATTTTATCAACAGAACTCCATCGATCTAAAGGCGTAGTATACGTCTATGGTAGCCATGGCAGTTATGGTAGCCATAACCTATGATATATAGCTATAGTAGTCATAACCTGCAATAATCATAAACAAATTTGACCTTGAAAGAAATGGTCAAGGTCACTTTTGCGGAAAATTTTATCAAAAGATCTCCACCAGTAGTCATGGCAGTTACGGTAAATATAACTCATGATATACAGCTATGGTATCTATAACTTTTCTTTCCCTGCGCAGCGATTCGAGGGCCCAGCATCGGGGACGATCGCGGCTCTACGTGATTCCGAATGCATTCAACGGCTATTCGGATTAAATGCGTGTCGCTCGATATTTGATGCACGAAATTTAACCGCGAGAGATCCGTTTCTATGACAGCTGGTTCCGGCGACTGACACTCGCACGAGCCACGCCGCCATGCGCGCCGCTCCCAAGTAGAGAAAAGGCCTTTTTACCGAGCAAGCTAGCGGAGAGCAAAGCGAGCATTTCCCAGCTGCAGCCGCGATTTTCCTGCCACGGAGCCCCGGACCGCTCTCCGCGCGTTTCTCTCGCGTGTCTCGCACGGCCGGAAAATTTCATTTTCACGAGTTATATTAGACGACCGGGGGCATGTCCTCCGAATCCGAATGCCGGCGTTTTAATTATCCGCTCGAGTTCGGTGGCTGTCGTCGTGAAATTCATTTATCGAGAGGCAAAAAGGTGCGTTACGGGACCCGGTCATTTTGAGAGAACGTTCGCCAATTTAATGGCAATTAGAACCAATTAAACCTATCCCGTAATTACGTTATTAACGATAACAATGGCCGACGTCGACGTGTTTTATGTTCCAAGGAATCGTTCGTTCGGAGCTCGTCTTCGACCCTCTTCTCCCTCTCTCTCTCTCTCTCTCTCTCTCTTTCTCTACCTACCTATATATCTATCTATCTATCTCTCTTTCTCTCCCCAGGTTCCCGTTTCCTTATTTTATCGCAATTACCGAAGTTCCCGGGAAATCCCGGTTGTTTATGTCGATAGGAAAACCAGAGGAAGATTAAGTTCGCTCCGGTGTGTTTTCTTGCTCTCTTCGGGCAGACAACCGTCTGGAGAGAAACGGGCAGAAGTTTAAAAACCGCTGAATAACGTAACGCCGGGACGTGTGCGGAAAAATGGTGCGCCGGGGGAAGCTGTCGCTGGAAAACCCGACTGTTTCGATGCGCGCCCATGGCTCTCCGTTTTCTCACTCGGCTGCGGATTCGTTTCATTGCGGCCCGGTCTCCCGAATCCGGTCAAATGCAGCCGGAATCATGTCTGCCGAATTTCATTGCCAGTTGCCTCGAAATATTTCGGATACAACAAATATTTGTACGTGCGGCTGCGTCCTAGGATCGTCAGCATTAACTCGCGCTCCTGACGGTTCAACTCTTTGCACTGCGCTGGCGACGCCGTTAAAAATTGTGACGCATAACCTCGAATTATTTTAGAGAAATTGGTCCAGAAATTTATTTCTGCCTCTGCTAAATTGTTGAAAATATCAATTAGGGGATTGGAGGAATTTCTCGATCATGTATCGATCATGTATCGCCATAATAACAGTGCGAAGTTTGAAGAAACTTCAAATGTGATCTTATTATTATCATACAATTTTATCACATTTTTGGTACTCAAGGTTACCCGAAGGTCATGGCTTAAGCGTATTTAAATGTATATTTTTATACCATTTAAATTGTGCCATAATTTTTTTGCTATTAAAAATGAAGAAGATATTTAGGTGGCCTCCTTTAGCTGAGACACCCTGTATATTATTATATTAGTTTCATCGCTATATTTCTCTGTGATTAAGAAACGGGTCAGTAGATGGCGCTGTCGTTTATAGTAATCGATAGATCGATATCAATCGATTAATACATCGACATAAATACTATTTTATACATGCACAAAAAGCTCTGCGTGGAATAAAATTTCTGGTCCGAATAAATTCTTATTTCGTCTTTGGATTTATAAATTAACTCCAATTGATTAATTTATTATCATAATTATTATATATTAGACATATTATTATTATTATTATTTTATTTATTTATACATACAACAACGGCGACCTATATATACAGATCAGACTGGATGAATTCTCTGGATCGGTGTCGAGCTAAACAAACAATCTGGATAATAGTACTTAACGCGTAATAGTTATGCATGTATATCAACGTAATCCGTCAAGCGTTTAAAGTACGCGGATTAGCAGTAACAATTAGCGGCTCAGACTCAATGACATGCTCATTAATACCGATGTATCAATTCCGATTGGGTATCGTACTATCGCATCAAACAGGTTTCGAGTATCACGTCATTGCTATTGGTCGGATCCGTTTGATAACATCTCGCATAATACGGTTGCTACGGGATTGAGGAGTCGGCAAGATTGGAGCCAGTCTAAAACGAGCTATCTCGCGCAGGGTATTTTGTTCGTTTCAAGAGTTTCCCGTCAAACAGACCTTTGATGAGTAGTTTATCCTTGATAAAAGGTGTCTTGCACTTCAAAATGCATGCTAGATAATATACGGTGGAACTTTGATTATCCGAATTCCAAATTGACGGTCTTTCTATTTGCGATGAATTATTAATAGAGTAGTCGAGGACTATTATTCTATGGTTTTATAGTTATTATTTGGAATAGTTGGAAATCCAAATAATAATCGTGGAAAACCCAGTTCGGTTAATCGAGGTTCTACTGTGTCATTAAAATTCTACAAACTGTACTGTCGAATAATTTTATAATTACATAAGTATAATAAGTACAATGATATACATAACAATTAGTATATATTATTGTCATATATATTATATTATATATATATTATTATTATTATTTATAATAATTATATAATTATATATAATTTTATATAATTACGTATACGTAATTATTTTAATAGAACTTTTATTCCAAACATTCTTCCGTCAAATTAGCGTAAATATATCTTATAAATATATATATATTACAATATATTCATACGAATTTTCAGCGACTCCTGTTGCAACATGTGCCCCGATCAACCGATTAAATACCTCGTAAATAAATCTTTACAAACTTAATATCACAATCGTAAATTCGTAAATTCGGGGTCCGTCATTTTGGCGGGAACCGTAGATTCACCGGCACACATTTCGAGGCAAAAGGGCGGCGCGCCACCGAGCCGACGGAGGGGACTGAAAAGAGTGCAGCAGGCTAGACAAAGTCGGGATCTTACGTAATACCCCCGCGGGACCATCGCCGACGGCGTCGTGCTCCCGTGGGAATATTTCATGCTTGTTACGGGAAATAATTAGTGACGGCAAGCAGCCGAGCAATGTACCGTGCCGCGTCGCCGTTACGGAACAAATTTGCTGGCGCTGCTGCGAGCCCGGCACCAAGATACAGCAAGATGCAGGAAGATGCAGCGCGACGCAGCGACGTTCGTCGCGGCCTCCGATAGAGATGGAGGGGTCCTCTCCTTGTCGGAATGCTAAGCTTAAACCGTTTACGCCTTACCGCGACAACGAGAACGCTTGTAAAAGAACCATAAGGGCATTACGATCGGCCGTAAAATCCAGGGAAATTAGTGCACTTTAAAGATCCCGATTATTATTCACAGTGGGGGGAAATTTAAGAGGGGAACGCGAATTTTAAGTGTCTTCGCAAACAAAAGAGTTTCCTCTTAAACCTCCCACGGTGTTCGTTAAAATTTACATTAACGATCGTGTGATAAAACAATGCGTGCATGTCTCTTGGTAAGTCCACTGTAACAGGATGTTTTTAAGCTTACTATGCTAAAGGGTATTATAATTAATTTGGAGACTCTTGTTAATGTCTTATGTTTAGAAGACATTCAAGACGTGTTTAAGACTGAATATCATACGCCAGACATCTTTTAGACGTCTTTGTGCTATCTGGGTTATGCGATTAATTATACCAAAATCTCTTTCACAATGTTTCATTCATATATATAAATAATATAATATAATTTTCATAAATATAATATATGATATATATAGTGAAGTAAAAATAAGTAAATAAAATATATATAATATATTTAAATATAATTATATAATAAAATAAAAATTAATAAATAAAATATATATAATACATAATATATAAATATAATATAATATGTATATAATTAAATAAAAATAATTAAATAAAATAAACAACATATAATATATATATATATATATAAATATAATTACATAATAAAATAAAAATGAATAAATAAAATATATACAATACATAATATATATAAATATAATATAGTATATATATATAAGCAGAGTCAATTTGGCTCCGATAAGTTGCAATATTGATAAAATTGTGTCAGCTCAGAACGCGATCTGTGTCACATAAACTCGAAACGCGATGAAAGGGTTAGGTCAGGGTTGGGGCGCCTTGGGGTCGAGACCACGAGCCTCGCATCAACATTCTCCAACTAGACGAACTTATTGTTCCAGCAAGCGCAGCTCGAAGCCGCATATAGATTTACGTCTTAATTAGCGTGTATCAGGTGCGAAAGTCGCGTGGCGCACTCCTTATAAAATGCAGTTAGCCGGCGGTGGGATCGAGAGCTCGCCGTGCTCGCCTATAGCTGGCTGTACAGTAGACGCTTGGGAGGGCCGAAAGAAGAGGAGATTAGACGTCGACCGAGGGAACACGATAAAGTAATTCTCATCTGGCGCAAAAACGCGGCTCTTTTCCAGCTCTGTCCGAAACGTCGCAGCCGAAGATTTACCGTCTCCGAGGTTTTTCTCGGTGGACGAAATTCAAAAAGTTAGGAACGGCTCTGCGGGGCCGTGGGATCGAATCGGCCCCTCGGATAGATTTATTTCGCCAACAGGTGGATTAAATCGCACTAAATCTTCGAGTGGCTGCCGGCCGGAATTAGGTCACGGAACAAATTACCGGAGTGCATTAGGTGTCATTCTCGTGGCTCGTTCCCGGTCGGACCGAGGCTTGAATCTCGAACAAGTTGACGATATATTTACGATTACGCGGTCGTCGAACCTGGTTTCGCGTAATTAGAGAGAGAGAGAGAGATTTTTTAAGCGGCACAGGCCTCCGAAGTTTACGATTTCCATTCGTTTTCATTTGCTGATACAGAAAAGCGAGACACCTATGCGGTGCGTGCGGAACAGAGAGGTTTCGTGTCACCCTTTCTCTACTATTTTTCTTCATTCCCAAAGTCGACTTCGTTCTGCGAACATTTTTCAAAATCTGGTAATGCATTTCGCGGGAGACAAATGCTAGTCGATTGTTCGTTTCTTTATGAACAGGTTTGGACTAGTATAATGAATCAAAATTATATAGTAAATGTTATATTGTGTACATTATATATGTATACTTAATGTATATACATTATATTAACCTTGACCTTAACATACTATTAAAAGCCCATATATGGGGTAAAAAGATCTCACCATGGGGCAACGAAAGCCTGGAGCTAAAAACAGAATATAAAATTAAAAATTAAACAAATTAATTAATTATATTGAACCGTTTAACACGTTCATCAGTTTGTAAATAAAAACGACACTGTGAAACACTGCTAGGAACATATGTTTAATTATATTTTTTAGAGGTTAACAAATTATGGTTAAGAAATGTAGAAATTTTAGGTTATATCACCTTCGTTCACGCATTTTTCACTAATTTGATATTACTATTAATAAAAATATCAATATTTACAGAAATCACGAACTAATCAAATGTCAAATAAATAACTTATTTATCCAAATTTCAATTTCTATAAAATTACCGATTCTTTGATGCTGATACTTTATTAACTTATCCACTTACTAACAGAAAGTACTTATTTCAAATTTATTTAAAATTTTACAATTTAGCATGCAACTTTATACCACATAAATTTCAATTTTACAAACAAATGTTGAGCAAAGTTGTCTTTGCTCCAAAGCTCGCTCAATTCCGCTCCCAACAGTGCGCACGGCGTACCCTGCGCGATAATACAGGGAACACGTTCGCGGAAAAGATAAACTCCCGGGATCGTGTACCTCGCTGCTAGCCAGACGAGAACGAGTCCATTCGCGTTTGAAAAATTCCGAGACGGAGATTTCGAGCCGACGAGAGGACGCTGATTAATAAAAACTCGCATTACGAGGCGGCTGCGCCGTAACTTTGCGCGCGCCGTGTCGTAAAGCAACAAAGCCGGAGCCTCGTCGAAAGGAAACGAAAATTATCCCGCCGTGATAAAGCGACGGGAGCGATTCTCGCTGCAGCAGAATTTTCGAGGCAGACCTAACGACATTCGGAAACATGGCGTCGGCCGTAGAGGAGCCGATTCAAGCGGGGTTTCGCGAGGAGCCGTTCGGAATCGATCGGCGTCTCTGCGCCCCGGTAATTCCGCTCGGAGGCTGGTGATCGGTGATCGAAGGACCCACGGTCAGCGGAATCATTCTCGCGTGTCCCACGGATATTGAATATGCAATTTTTCGCCTCCGAAGGGGCGGGTGTTCGTTATTTCGGGGAACCGCTGTCTGCCGCAGGAGCGCTTCTAAAAATAGCCCGGCGCGGCGTTGAATAGGACAAAGAGGATAAATATGTATAAAGAACGAGTAACTAGGAGCGGTGAAAGCATGTTAAATACATATAACGCAACCTCGGAGCCGAGAGACGAGCGGCGGGACCGCTCGCCGGCGCTGCTCTTCTCTTACACGTTTCGTTTAATTAATATTGTTGTCCGGTCCGCTCGTTAGCGGGATAAAGCTCGCTTAATTATCCCCGCACAAAGGTTCGATGGCCGTAGAAAAATACAACGTCGCCATTAGTAACCTATTCGGACGTTAAGAACGGATTAACAGCTCTCCTCGGACGGGATAGAGATACGCTCGGGGAAAAAGAACTGTCTGTGAGACGGGGCGCGGGGAGGGGTGAAAGAGGGAGGCTGCGAGAGGACGAGGAAAGCGGACAAACACTGCCGTCAGGACGCGGAATTTCAGGACCGACCCCGGCAGGCTCGCACACTCGTCGCTTCGGAGCGATTTATTATTATGTACAGTGTGCGATAATTTATATTGTATTATCCGATAATTTAGTTTCGATTTTGGTAAATAAATTATTTGACGTGTGTAATAATATTGACACGCTGAGAGCGGAGTTGGGGAAATTTGATTCGGCTGACGGATAAGACGTAAAGAGTAACCTGTGTTATACGTTATTTAACGTTTATTGTGTTTATTACGTTTGTTACAATTATTTTACGAATAATGTGAATAATAAACGCAACTAATGTGTATCATTTTATAATAATAGCAAGATCAAATGTATTTAAACTTCGCGCGATTTCTATCGTAACATATATGCTTGAATAAACAAATTTATCCACAAATTTCTCGTGCAAACGTTTATTTAATATCAAGAATTCCAAAAGAAAAAATCATTTCGACTGGTTTGATATAGTTCAGGACAGTTTTGATATAGTATTATTGATCGTATTGGTTATTAATTTTAGTTAATTTTAGTCGTTGCAATTTAGTATTGTATATACAGGGTGTTTCGTCTAACCGAGTGCAGTCGAATAAGCAGATCAATTTCAAAAAATCATTGAAGTAGATTATCTTGACCTTGAAACACCCACCACCATTATACAAATAAAAAACGATTGTTGATACTACTTAAGACAACTTTTGATATTGGACAGATTTTGTTTATACATTTTCGTCGTATCCAATGCGGATATATTACACTGTAGTTGGATGAGTCACCCTGTATAAGGGCTTCTTGCCTTCATGTTAGCAATAATAATAAGAATAATAATATTGTGGAGGTCTCGCCTCCGCCTCGATGGAGAATACATAATAATAATAATAGAAAACGCAACACAATGTTTGTTAATAATAATTGTCTATAATACGTCAGGCTTCTTTGACGTCTCGAGTCCATCTGATCTTTTTCTTATTAACAACCCCGTTGTTTAGAAACCCGGATATCGATCCGGCCGTCGACTTCTCCGAATTAGCAGTGCAACGCACAACTGTCAACTTCATTGCTCGAACCGTTGGAACGTTAATAACAATAACAATCATAATAATATAATAATAATAATTATTATTATGATAATGATGATGATACTAATAATAATAATAAGAAGAAGAAGCATAATAATATTAAGATACGTTGCGGCCAAAGAGCAACTCAGACAGCAAGAAAATAGCGAACAGACAGAGCTTTCGTTCCGGCAACTAATAATAATAATATAATAATGATGATATTAATAATAATAAGAAGAAGAAAAAGAAGAAGCATAATAGTAATAATAATAATAATAATAATATTAAGAAACGTTGCATCGAAAGAGCAACTCAGACAGCAAGAAAATAGCGAGCAAACAGAGCTTTCGTTCCGGCAACTAATAATAATAATATACTAATGCTGATATTATTAATAATAAGAAGAAGAAAAAGAAGAAGTATAATAGTAATAATAAAAATAATAAAAATAAAATAATAATAATAATAATAATATTAAGATACGTTGCGTCTAAAGAGCAACTCAGACAGCAAGAAAATAGCGGGAAAACAGAGCTTTCGTTCCGGCAACTAATAATAATAATATACTAATGGTGATACTAATAATAATACTAAGAAGAAGAAGAAGCATAATAGTAATAATAAAAATAATAAAAATAAAATACTAACAATAATAATATTAAGATACGTTGCGTCGAAAGAGCAACTCAGACAGCGAGAAAATAGGGAGCAAACAGAGCTTTCGTTCCGGAAACTAATAATAATAATATACTCATGGTGATACTAATAATAATACTAAGAAGAAGAAGAAGCATAATAGTAATAATAAAAATAATAAAAATAAAATACCAATAATAATAATATTAAGATACGTTGCGTCCAAATAGCAACTCAGACAGAAAGAAAATAGCGAACAGACAGCGCCACGAGCTTTTGTTCCGGGAACGCCTACAGCGAGCGGGTTCATCCATATTCAGCGATTGTACAGGAAACGGGAAAAACCGAGACGGCCCCTACTACTTTTAAGATGCACGAGAGCAACGAGAGCGTGGAGAGCGTCGAGAGGGTAAGGCAACAGGCCCGCGCGCGATGCCGTCGCCATTTTCAAAGCAGCCATCGTGTCCTTGCCATAGTGCAGCTTCCCGCGATAGACGTCGATCCGCTGGTCTATAGTTTGCCTCGCTCCTACCATTATTCTTTCTTCTAGCATTGTTCGCGATCCCAGGCACCGCCGCCGCGGATTACGATAGGCCTTCGAGGCGACGCCGGCGTCGTTTCGGCGTCGTTTCGGCGTCGTTCGAGCCGGCGATTGCCACACTGCACCACGGCGAAGCTGAATGGCAAATGGCCGGGAACTGAACTGCTCCGTGAACGGCGTCTGGAGAATCTCTGCCTAGGAATCTCCCGCTCGGGATCCTCGATCTCGGAACCGACAATGATAAGCGGACTGCGAATCTTCGCGATCGCTTGTGTACACCGCTCTCGATTTACATAAATCGAAAGCTTTTCGGAAATCTGTGGCTGGAATTTTGTGGTCGATTCGCGAAAGCAACGAAGTCGCGGAGCTGTTTAATACGGTGGAATATTTTCATCTTCTCAGAG
>CM052162.1:19713641-19730907 GCA_028455555.1 Augochlorella aurata | reverse complement strand
TCCATATAATTGTCTATATAACGACTCAAAAATCAAAAATGACAAAATATATCTTCCCAGATAGCACAAGGGCGTCTTTAAGACGTCTAGTGTACACTCGCGACATGTTTAAGCCGTCTTTAAGCCGTCTTTAAGACGTTTGTTATGGGATGTCTGTCTTGAGACGTCTTGACCCCCAAATTTGACGTCCTTTTAACGTCTGCAATAAGACGTCTCAAAGACGTCCATTCCAGGTACCAGTCCAATGCTTATAGATATATTTCACCGAAATACCACCTGCATACTTGAAAAACTAACATAAACCAAATTACACCCCCGATCGTCCAAACGTCGTCGTAACAACGACATACAAAAAGAGTCACTACCAGTACACCACAGAAAAATACCAGTATCTTATTCCAGATATCAATCGCAGCGTACAAAACGACGACAAAAACAGCCGCGCGTTCGCGTCCTTAAGAAACAAACACCCCCTCCGGTTCCGTTTCCGCCGACGAGCTCGCGATTGCGTCATTTCGATTGAATCGTCGGGGGCCAGATAAAACAAATACACAGCGCGAAGTTTAATTGCTGTCCGTCGAGCGATGCCCCGGATTTTAGCCCATCGGTCGGGCAAATCTAATAAAATCGTTTCGCGCGAACAAACGAACTAGCAAATACCGTTCAGTAATTAATCCGGTCGGCTTCCGGTCGGCGACGCTCGGCCGCGGTGTCGCCTTCGAGGAAACGGAAGCGTCGCGACGCCGGCGAATCGATTTTTCAGCGATCGATGAAACGGGACGGGAATCGAGACGGAAATCGAGACGATGCGCGCTAAGAAAGCGGGTCGAATAAGCATTCGCGCAGCTTCCGCTTCCTTTCTCCGCTCGCTCCTCGCTCCGATGCTAATTCCGCGTGCTCGAATAAAACCGGTATTGCATAGCACGGGACCGGAAATGATTCCCGGTATCTTCCGCAGCGAGCGCGCGTCTCCGTCGTTCGGCTGCGAATTTATTTCTGCAAATTAGCGGCGGGCCCGCGTTTCCTCTCGAAGCGAAAACCGTGCGCGGCTTTCGCGTACACAAACAATCCTGCACCCTATATTTCAGAGGCTTTCGCGTTGAATAACGCTGACTCTCTCTCTCTCTCTCTCTCTCTCTCTCTCTCTCTCTCTTCCCATCTCGTTCTCTCTCTATCTCTCTCTCTCTCCCGAGCGTGTAGACAGTCGTCGCGACGCGTCGCTATCGAGCTACCAACAGTCTCCCGCGCCGTATTGTAAAGAGGAAGTCGGAGCTGCCACTTGCCGCGCCGGCCTGAAAACCCAGGAGGAAATCGTACAAGCAGGAAGTGCTGCTGGCTGCGAACGCAAACCGAAAGTTTAACAAGCCTCCGAGGGCGTCGCGCCACACGATGGCAAACACACGCGTTCCGAACTACCGAACAGGCTTTGTTGCCGACGTACGGCAGCCAATCATTTTTCGGAGTCCGAGCAACGAACCAACTCGATCTCCCGGGGATCGATCGCGAACACTCGGAGTCGCCTATCTCGCTGGGTGAAAGTAGCTCTGCGCGAAAATAGCCGGCCGAAATGTTTCCCGCGGTTGCACTGTGATCTGGTGATCGATCGGAGCTGCTTTGAATGGCCGGGGAATATCGCGCGTCCAGATTTGCGGAGAGGAAGCCTCGGTCTTCGCGTCTGCGGCAGGTGTAATTGCGGGGGCGATTTTTCAACGTTTTTAAACGGAAATTATTAACAGTAGAAGTACCGAGCCCTAAACGTGGCTAGTATATATTGTTTTATAACAAAGACAACATTGAATTTATTTAAGCTTTGTACGATTTTTATTGCAATATGCACCTCAATGAAGAAGTTCGTGTTAAAATTTCTAATAAAAATATTTTTATGGTGTCAGGAATTGTAAAAGAACAAAATCAGAAACCAGTCATTTTGACTGCTTTGGCAGTTAGTTAGTGTTAATTGGGCTAAAGTCGATTTTAAAATTGGGTTTCAATCGCTTGTTAAGATATCGTATGAATTAATTTTTATTTAAATAAAGTGAATGAAGTATTTTATTAACCTTGTCTAGATAAAGATAATTTTTTCATTCGTTTCTATTTAAATATAGTTAATGAAATAGTTTAGTAAATTCATCCAGATGAAATATTTTATTAACTTTATTTAAGGAGAAATGACTGAAGAAATTATAGAGTTAATAAAATATTTGATTAACTTTGTCTAGATAAAGATAATTTCTGCATTCGTTTCTATTTAAATATAAAATAGTTAATGAAATAGTTTAGTAAATTCATCCAGATGAAATATTTTATTAACTTTATTCAAGGAGAAATTAATGAAGAAATTATAGAGTTAATAAAATATTCCATTAACTTTGTCTAAGTAATATGTTTATAGTAATATATAAAATGTAATAATGTATAAAATATTTTATTTAGATAAAGCCAGTAAAATATTTTTGTTTGAATAAAAATGGATTGATACGATATTTGAGTAATAATAATGGTGCCGATACGTATTATTAAGAGAATTCTAATAATTGAATTTAATTAATTCAAAATATGTTACTGCATTATGTAAATCGTCGGCCTCAAAGACAAATATTCTTCTTTCTGGTACAATTCTACGCACGTATTAAGCATTTAGACTCGTACGAAAGCGATATTAAAAAAGTTTACTCTTGCGGCTTTTTCGAATTTTTCGGAAAATAAATTTTAAAAAATTTTTTAAACGTTATATCTGTATTTAGTTTGTGTTTTTACACGCGTATTAAGCATTTAGAATGTTCGGAGAGCGATATTAAAGGTTTTTATGCTT
This sequence comes from Augochlorella aurata, assembly GCA_028455555.1. Taxonomy (NCBI): domain Eukaryota; kingdom Metazoa; phylum Arthropoda; class Insecta; order Hymenoptera; family Halictidae; genus Augochlorella; species Augochlorella aurata. The sequence continues at coordinate 19,728,095 of CM052162.1, read as the reverse complement.
GCCGATGAGACTTGGAAAAGTTATAGAAAATTTTCATATTAGGAAAAAATATGTATTTTTACGTATAATTAATGATAGTATAATTTGTTTTTATGTTTATGTAAAAAAAGTTTTAGAAAATTTTCATATTAGGAAAAAATATGTATTTTTACATATAATTAATGGTGGTATAATTTGTTTTTATGGTTATGTAAAAAATTTTGTTCTCGGTTCACGCGCTAAGTGTCAACAGCCTTTCCAGCTGGGCGGTTGGCGCGGCGCGCGCGGCCCGTAAGCGCCCGTGCTGTTCACCGGCCGGCGCCGGCGTCCTTCCCGGCCGCTCGGTATCTATAAGGGACTCGTCGGTGCGAGCAGGTCGGTCGGAGCAGCGTTGGGTTTTGGGCTATTCTACGATCTCGGTCGAGAAGCAGATCATCAGGGCTCCTCCAGATTGTGTGTCCAGACTGTTTGGTACCGTCTTCCGTTATCGGACTTTGTCTACACAGCATTGCCACTGGTCTGTGTCTTTGACCGAATGAACCATATGTGGCGCGCCTTACGAGGTTGGTTACATGGGTATCTCATACTCACTGGGCATCAACACTTCTGTCCGAGCGACATTGGACATAGTTTTGAATTAAACCAAATAAAAATTGGACAAAATCCTAAACTATATACAAAAATGTAAAAAGTAAATTTAGAGAGAAAGAAAGTTCAAAAGTGATGAAAATTTCATCAAGAGGTGTCAGTATCGATTAATATAGTTATTATTTCATTTGGACTTACTTAGCCGAAGCTTTGTCCAACTTTTCACCGCTCACTCGATTGCCCCTCCCTACATAAAGTAAGGAAAATTGAATTAACGTTAAATATGATAATGCCTTTAACTTCACGGTGTTACGAGTCTACAACATCCAGACCGTGTATTAAAAAAGCTTATACAACTTTTTGAATTATCACCTTATTAGAGTCAAGTTTGTCGGCTTCGCTTATATTTATGCATATTTTATAATAACGAATGAGTCTTTCCGTAAAATTGTTCGCACGTTTACATTTATGATATACTAGTCATTACGGCCCGTAACATGAAAGGCATTAGCCACATTTATCAAAGCAAATAAGCAACGAAATAAATAGAAAGAAAATAACGTCCATCGCACCAGCCGAAGAACAATTAGCGAGAATCTACAGTATCGAAACACTCTGTACGCGCTATCTTTTTCCTCGGATCCACGTATACGATCCCAACACCGTCGCTGTAAGTTTCATATTATGAACACCGTGGGAGGTTCCAAAAAAGAGAAACAACCCGAGGTTCCGTCGCGAAAGCGGACCGGAAAGCGTCGCTCGGCGATCATAACTCAAAACACAGCGTGAACAGTGTCTCGCGGAGGAGACGCGCGCGAGTGTTTTCTTTAAAATTCAATCGCGGAAATCCGAGCGGATTGGCCGCGATCGCATTTTCAGCGTTGTATAGATCGCATCCCGGCAATGTTTCCCGCTTGCAAACCGGAATCGGCAAGTAATGCGAACGAGTTCGCGGGGTATCCGAGGGACGGCGGGCGGATACGGGGAAGGGGGAGCGGAGGGGGGAGGAGGCGAGCCCGAGAGATATATGTAAATCCAATTCCGTGGCCGAGCACGAATATGCGCCGGAACAATTCGACTTTCAAACTTTCCGGTTACCGACTTGCAAAATGCTTCGCCGAGTTACGCACGCCAGAAATCGATGGCGATTAGAATAGATTCGGCGCAGCGGCGGCGCGCAAACTTTCCTCCGCTCGTAAGCTTTTTTACGCGGAACTGCGACGCGCTCGCATGTCGCGATGCATTCGATGGGGAGCGTCGCACGGTGCTTCATCGACCGATCCGGGTCGCGAAAATCGAGATAAAGATCCTCTGTAAAAACAATGCCGTCCAGTCGATAGAACGGAAACTGTGCAGTCGCTTCGGATGCATTTCTGTCAGAACTTTATCTTGGGGAGATGATGGAATTAAATGAAGTTCAATAATATGGACATTGAATATGTACAAGATAAAGCAAGACAGAGTAAATTCGCTGTCACACTGGGTCTAAATGAACTACATTTCTTTGAAACGTCTGTTTCTTGGAATGTCGTATAAACATCTTACAAACGTCCTACAAACGTCCCACAAACGCCCTATAAACGTCCTATAAACGTCCTATAAACGTCCTATAAACGTCCTATAAACGTCCTATAAACGTCCTATAAACGTCTTCCGGGTGTCTGTCACAAAACTCAGCGTTTTAAAGACGTCTAGAAGATATATTACACGCATCGAAAAGACGTTTTCTAGTTTTTACAATGTTTATTTGTACGTAGGAATGTTTAATATTGCGTAACATATTTGTATAAAATTAAAGAAACGTCGGAAAATTTCTTCTTTGTTTGTTTAATTAGGATCTCTATATTAAAAATATGTAAGAAGAATTATTTGAAATACATACGACGATATTTAACTGCAGAATTAACATAAAATCGATGTTTTGAAACGTCCATTTCTGCAAGTCTTTAAGACGTCTTAAAGACGTCTTATTTCAGACTTCGTAACGATGTCCAGTAACATTGACAGGATTGAATTTGATTATGACATATCTAGACAGCAGACTATGTCTTAAAAACGTTCATTATAGATTCTACCCGAAATTGAACATCTCCAAAACGTCTTATTTCAGCCGTTAAAACGACGTCCTGTTCGCGACGTCTTCAAGACGTCTTAAAATACTTATGACGCAAGACATTCACATATAAAATGGACCTCTAATGGATGTCTTTAAAAAACCAATAATTTATAACAATTATTTAGTATTTAACTTTTCAATTTTAATTCGATTAAATAAAACACTTGATTTTTATGAAACTTTTGAGGCTTCTTTCCGAAGAAGTGAAATTGATAATTAATGAAATAAACTTGAAAGTGAGATATCAAGTTCTAATGTAACATTTTTAACATTTTTAATTCCCCAGTTAACAGTTCAAGAAACGTGGAATTAATTTCCACGAAAATTAAAAATCTTTTAACTTCCTTATATATCTTAAAGAATCCCTCTCTGAATTCCTACAAAAACCCTCGTCGCACACTCGTAACGAACAAATCAATATCCTATAGTCAGTTTTGCAAATATCAAATGTCTCCTTAATTAAAATAAATCAAATTTTCGAAAAGGTATTAATACCCCTCCTGCCCCTATCGCGTTAAAGCGGCCACCTTTTGTGCGAATTGGCCCGTGCATTCTCTATCCCGAACATTAGCTCGAACGCCAACCAGCGCCGGCTAAAATAAAATTATTCGTTCGCCGTTTGTAACGAGGTTCCTCTCGTAATTGCTTCGGGGCGCAGTTATAGGAGCGATGCCGTCTGTTGCTCGGTATCATCGCCGAAGAAACGAACGAAAGCTGCGACTGGCTCGCGGGAGATTGCGCGACTTTCGGGGACCAGAAGGAGAAAGATATGAAAGTGGAAGAAGTCGAGTCAGTCATAAATCGTGCAGCTCGCCGCGCGGATGTAGAGATAGGAGAGCCGTTTCCGGAACGCGGACTTCCAACCGGCGACATTTTAAGAACTTCATCGTGCCGCCTCTCCCGGGGAGCGCTCGGATCCTCCGTGAGGAACGACTTTTTCATTAACGCTTTTCATTTCACTGGGACGAAACGTTCCTGCGTCTACCGATCCGGAACAGAGAGCTCGGAGATCGGATCGCGTACAAGTCGTTGCACTCCCCGGAACGGTCGGTCTTCGACAATACAGGGACCCTGACCCGGCGCCTAACTTGCGCTGAAACCCGTGTAGGAAATTGTAGGCCGACGAGAGGGCGGTCGTTCAACAATTTATTTCACAACGGCACACAATATCCTCCGAGCGATGTCGTCGAACGAGTGATCCCACGTTCCAGCCAAATCATACTTTGCACCGATTCTACTCCTCTTGGTAGATGAGATATAGATATAGTAGTACCACTACTATATTCATACATATATACTCATAGTCTTCTTATATAACATTAATGTATTCGTTTAAAATAATTGGGTATTCATACAATTCATAATCTGGTGATTAGAATTAACCCTTCGCACTCGAAGCTATTTTAATTCGAAATTCGAAACATGTTTTATGATTTTTATTTTATATGATTTATTGCGATTTATGCGTATGATATTTAACCTATTCGCAAGTACAGTATTCACAATATTAACAAACTTTCAATAAAGATTAATATAAACGAATCTAATATTATTACAAATATTTTGAAAAATATTATATCAATTTTTAGTGGCGCCTCAGAATCGCCACCCGAGTGCAAAGGGTTAATATGAATGTTAAGAAAATTGTAATTGATGTTGAAGTTAATAATTGGTGAGGTTAAAATAATTTCAATATATATATATTGAAAGATGAGGATAATAAAGTTATGATATAAAAATTAATAGAAAGAGGAGGAGGAGATCTTGTAATTATGTATGTGTGATCCTTCAATTTCGAGGAAGTACAAAATTTTAATAGCAATATGAAGCTAACAAATTTTCAATAATAATGTATTGGTAGTAATATATTAATATAGTATATTAATAAATAAATATTATATTTATTAACTATACAATATATATTCAAATATTCCCTTGTCAACGAAATGCTAATTTGACCTTAATCATCGGAGTTCATTGTTATTTTAAGATTATATCACGGCACATATTTTTAAAAAATGCGTTTTATAAATCTCGATCACTTATATGCATGTTGGAAAAGTTATCGGAATCGGTTGACGCATAGCCGACGTTTATTCGTAGTAACATTACGCAATAATATGTATCATTAATATGACGTCATTATTTAAAGAGCGGTCGTTGATCATTTCAAACGCGACACGTGCTTTCGATTATGCTTCTAATCCAACACATTTATGCAATTCACGCATGTACATGCGTTTCCTACAGCCTCAAAAAAGTAATTTTCTCCATCGCCTGTTCGATTTCCGCATAAAGCAGTCTGCATAGAGGTACAATAGACGTACATACAGGTACATTCCTCTGCTCCCACGCATTTGTTAAAACTACTCAATGCATCCGTTCCTCAATTCGCACTCTTCCGTTTACACTCCGTATCGCAATCGCACCGCAAGTAGTCGACATCGTCACAAACGCTTGGAATTGTCCGCGGAGGGTCGTCCGCAAAGGGTTAATAGAGGGCCGATCTGGCAATCGAAACCGCGCGTTGCCGTGGAAAGAGGGCCGCAGCGATTAAAATCGACAGGTGGACGGAGTGATCGGTTACCGGAGCAGTGTCCAGCAATTTCCCGTTAAAATGCAATAATCGAGGCCGCAACAATGCGCGCGCGTATCTCGGCGTTCCAATAAAGTTGGCCCGCGAGCGGCCACGGTTCAGTCGAGCAGCTTTGTCTAGAACATATCCGGCTCCTCGTTCCGAGTTCTTTTAGCCGTGTTACGTTACAGAGAGAGAGAGAGCCTGACAAAAGAGCCGAGGCGCGTGTTCCTGCGAAATAAAACCGGCGCGGCGCGGCACGATTTATTGTCGGGACGCGCCGCGCTGCTGGCTGCTAATATAACAAACGGGAGGCGACTCGTTAATTCGCGTTTCGACGGCAGAAACGCGCCGCCTCGCGTTGCCTTCCAATAAAATTGATTCGGAAGGCATCGCAGTTTATCCGTTCCCGGCCGGTTGTCGTTCACGCGTCCGGTCGCCGATCGGAAATCGAATCGCGCGAGCTCGTCTGTCGCGTTCTTTCGCGAACGGATTCCCGGCGCGAATCAAATTAAAGCGACGAGGCGCCGAGCCGGAGCTGCCGCGAAGCGGATTCGGAATCTGGCCGGGCTATCTCGGGGAGCGTATATGAAATTATAAAGCGGGATCAAAGAATGCATAGCCCTAGGCATGAATCCGCCAAGTTTAATGCAGTCTCGCGCACTCCTTCCGCGGGTATATGAAAGTATACGCGGCAAGGATACAGCGCGAAATCTCTTTTATAATAGCGTACACCCTAAAGCCGATTTGTTGCCGGCGAGGAGCAACTTTCGCGAGATACGGCGCGATTAAGGGTGAAACTTTTGCGCCGACCTTCCTTTCTCGTGCCGCGGAAAGGATTTCGCGCCGCGTCGTTTTCATTCGAGGCGAGGACGGACGTACGCGGACCCCGACCGACCGACCGGCTCCGGTCGGAAACGCCTCGGGGTAACTAAACGTTTGCATTCCACCAGCCGGAGATAGTAATACCGTCGAGCGATCGACGATTATTCGAACGTCAAGCTGCGAAATTTTATCACTGATTTAGGAAAAGGGATACTGCGTTCAACGGTCGTTCCTGGCTTTTGACTGTTCGTTAAAGCGATGGCCGAAATCAGCCTTGACATTAGAAATGTCGGATGAGTCAAAATTTCTTGTCTCCAACTCTTTTTTTCTCTTAGAGTTTCTGGAGTTTTATTAACGTTTTTATGAGGACTTAATAAACCTCTTTTTTCGTGTATACAAGGTAGCGATGTCTTTAAGAGGTATTTTCCTCGGAACGTCCTGCAAACGTCCTATAAACGTCTTACGAACGTGTTGTTACAAAACTGGGCGTATCAAAGACGTCTAGAAGAACGTTCTAGTTCTTTTCTAGTTTTTACAACGTTTATTTGGATATAGGAATGTTTAATATGACATAATATATTTATATATGTGGTATAATGTTTTTTTTTTAAATACTTAATTTATTAAAGTATGTGTAAATGGGATCGAATAGGTAATAGAGACTTTAAAATACAACACAATATTCTTAACTCTAAAGCAACGCAATAGCAGCTTCACTCTTCGCAACCCAAACAACGACTGACCACACCTCGCAACCAAAACAAACGACTGTCCACACCTCGCAACCAAAACAAACGACTGTCCATTCTGTCTCAAAGATCTTCACTCGTCCTCACTCATACATCCACACTTGTACATCCGCATTCATACATCATATTTTTGTTTTATGACCAAAAATCCGATACTACATATAAAATTAAAGAAACGTTGAGAAATTCATTCTTTATTTTATTAATTAGGATATCTATTTAAGGAAAATGAAAACATGTAGAATTAATATAAAATCGGTGTTTTAAAACGTCCATCTCTGGATGTCTTTAAGACGTCTTACAGACGTCTGGTGTACAACATTCGGAACGTCTTTAAGACGTCTAGAACGTCCTACGAACGTCCTGGAAACGTCTTGTGTTACAGATTAAGGCATCTTATGGATACTTTATGGATGTCTTTAAGACGTTTTTAGGTCATCCGTAGGCCGTTTGCAGGTCGTTTGTGGATCATTTGTAGGAAATGTATTATAAAATATTATGTAATAGCACGTGTTAATACATATTATGCATTATGACAGGTCTACTTCCGGGAAAGCGGTCTTTATAAAAAATAAATTGGACATCGTTTTAACGTCTGAAATAAGACGTTTTAATCACGTCCATTTTACGCCCATTTTAGGTGTGGATGTCTTACGTCATAAGTATTTTAAGACGTCTTTAAGACTTCGCGAACTGAATGTCGTATTAACGCCTGAAATAAGACGTCTTAAAGACGTCCATTTTAGGGCGTAAAACGTTCAGACCTAAAATGGGCGTAAAATGTATCTCTTTAAGACGTCCAGTGCTTATTGAGCATATATTGTTTCATAACAATGACAAGATTGAATTTTATTATGATATACCTAGACATCACACGACGTCTTAAATACGTCCATTTTAGACCTGAACATCTTACGACATAAACTGAACATCTCCGAAACGTCTTATTCCAGGCGTTAAAACGACGTCTTTCAGCCGTCTTAAAGCATTTAAAACGTAAGACGCCCGTACCTAAAATGGATGTAAAATGGATGTCTTTAAAACGTCGTGTTCCATCTAGGCCCATAACAATCTACAACAATTAATTACAATCTAACTTCTCAATTTTACATCGATTAAACAAAACACTTGGCTTTTACGAAACTCTTGAGTTGATCCGTAACTAACTGCCTATCCAAAACGTGTATCCCAATCGAGCACCAATCACAGCGACAATCCTGATAGCCGCTAGTACATTTCCCGTAGCTCGCGCTTGAAGCGGTGATTTCAGTTTGTCATCGTTCGGCACGCGAACGCAAGGAACGCAAGGAACGCAAACCCGATTGTAGATTTCCCGACCAGTCTTGTGTCCCGAACAAATCCAAATCGAACACGGGCGAATCGGTGTTTCGGCGAAGTTCGTTCGCCGAGTTTATTTCTCGCGCCTCGTGCTAAAGTTCGATCACGCGCCGCGTATTTATTATTTAGCCGTGGTGTTCCAGGGACATATAAAGCGGACTAATTGCGACTAGAATTGCGCGGCAGTATGGCCGCGCCGTAGAAAATTTACAAATTATAATGCACGCAAATACGAGCTCGATTCCAATTACCCGTCGGCGCGTAGGCAGGATGCAATTTGTATCGAGCATCGCGGAGAGAAATTATGTGCGCCACGCTGATTTATATGTAAATGCGCGCGAAACGGCGCGGCGGCGTGTCGTTGTATCGAGTTAGGCCGCGTCCGTGCGCGAAGTCGCTTAAATATTTATAAATAAACGAGAGAGAGAGAGGAAGGGAGAGAGAGAGAGTGGAAAATAGACGGCGAGAGAAGGAGAGAGGGAGAGTGGGGTGGAAGAAGATCCAGCCGAAGCGATTTCCCGGATCGATTCTGCTTTGCATTCATCAACGTCGGCATCGGTCGTGACTCGTGACGGAGCGTTTCGCAGCCGAGCCGCGTCGCGGCGGCGGGCGTCGACGCTCGATTAGCCGAAACTTCATCAAAGTCGCGGTAATCGCGTCGCCTGGCGCGACAGATATTCTATTTTCGCTGAATTAGTTGGCGGCTCGCGCGGCAACCAATTACACGAAAAATTCAATCGACATATTACCCTCCCTCCCTCCTCCTGCCCCGCCCCTACCCCGGTTACGCTAATCGCTTTACAGATTTCAAGCTCGTCGCGATCCGAAAATTCCCGGCCCGAAGATCGACCTTGTATTTGCCACTCTAAAGCCGATATAATTAACAAATGTTTTAACCATTTGCTGTCGGCGTTAATTTAGGGCATGCGAGGGCAACCAATGGCCCGAGCTGTGTATGTACCTCATGATCCATGATGGGGGGAAGCGTTGTTATAATATAAAAAAAGCCAGGATGAAGTGGCAAATTATTTTAATCCAATTAATATTATTTTATTCTATTTCAGATTATTTTATTTTATTTCAGTTTATTTTATGTTAATTTATTTTATTCTATTCAATAATTTGGTCCAGATCTTGCTTCGGAAGCGTAATGATGCTTTTGGAAAGGTACGCGTATTGAAAATCCCGCCTTTATGTCTCGCAACAAATATCAATATTAATAACTCACAGTGATTCGAGGTGCTAATTATTTTTATATTTATTGCGTACCATCTGTTTCTGCAGCTTCATTGCATCAAACAAATCTGTTTCATGTGTACCATATTTACTAACAATTGCTTAATATTGATTGTACAATAACGAGCAAGCTGGAATAAAATACAAATATATTAAATTAAATTTAATTAAATTTAATTATAATTAATTAGAATTAAATGTATTATAAATCATCGTTTGCGGAACTGATTTCTTCTTCACTAGATGAAACGGTGTTTTTGTCAGTAGAATTTGCAATCTATATAATCTAACAATAACTATATATAGTAACTATAAATTTCTCCCAAAAATATTTTCAAAATCCGAAATCATTTTGCCTGCTCTGGTAGCTCCAGTGTCAATTACGCGCGTAAACGAGCGAAAGGCGCGTCAATCACCCCACAGTAACCGGACACAGTTGGAAGCTCAAAAATGTCCGGGGAACGGCAGCGCGGACGATCAGCGAAGAGATTCTTCGCCGGGAACACGAGCAAACTGGTAGTCGTCGGCGGCGTGACGGCCGCAACGAGTCGCTGAACGGAGTGTAAGCAAATGCGCGCGGCGCATTCGCGTCTGCATATAATGAAGATGCAAGCGGGCCGGCAACCGTTGCGAATGCAATTGCGTATTACAGTAGCGCGGAGCATCCAGGAACCACCGTGTCGGACAGATAATTAGGTTATACTTTGTAGCAGGGCAAGCACGGTATTATCGTTATCGTCATGGGAAACGACGCTCGTAGAACGCCGACGGGTATTCCTGTTATTTTCAGCGTCGCGCGTCCCGGTTCTACGCCTCGCGCGCACCAAATCCAAAAACGGCGCGGCGCACCGGCCGGCGGTAAACGCTCCCCGCGAGATGAATAAATGCTTCTATTTGCACGCGAGACGCTAAAGAATTCATCGGGGTTTTTCAATTTGCCGGCGCGGCGCCCCGCTTCCGCAACCGGCGTTTGGTCCACCCTCCCCCGCGCCGCGGACTCCGCGGCGTTCCCGGAGAGCCGAATTTCGTCGCCTCGGCACAAAGAGCCAACCCCCGGCGAACTTGTACCGACGCCGAAGATTCGATTAGTTTAATGGCCGGCCTTTAATAAATAAGATAAGCGACCGCTTCGCGAACGGCGAGCGCAATTCCGGCGAGCGGGAACCTCTGTAAATGCCGACTCGACGATGCTCATCGGCGCTCCGCCTCTCGGCCCCGGGTTTCGTTTAATTGAAACGCATAATACATCCGTGTGCACACACGATGAACCGTTGACGAACCGCCGACAAGAAAAGCCTTGCTCGGTGATTAAACATTTCTCGCTCCCCGGAGTATTCAAATCGACCGACCGTACTCTCTGCTTCCTATCGCCGCTAACTTTTCACGCGGGATTCTAATTCCCTGGTAGCTAATTGATTTTCGTATGTTTTTGAGCGCAGGCATGCTGGTTCGCGCGGACGGAAACATGAGTGCAGCGCGGGGAATGATATAAATCAAAATAAAAATCACTGGCTTTCGCTTTTATCGTTTATTATATTACAGTTAATATTAGATAAAATATTACGGATTTTTTAAATTTTCTTTAGTAGAAATTATAGAAATAAATGACTTCCTAGTTAATCAATATTATGCAATCTTCTCGAATGCTTTCGTAGACTTCATTGGTATAAATAATCGATAATAAATAATAAAAATACCACGTGCATACTCGATACATATTAATATATGTGCACTGATAAAAAAAAATTGTAACATGGAAAAGTTTTGGATTTTGCAAGTTTGCTTTAAAGTTAATTAGATCAGTAATTAAAATAAAGAGTCATCTTATTTTTATCAAAAATTTCTCTATGCTGTAGCTTTTTAACAGCATACGTCACTTAATTTAAAAACCACATAATCACGATGGATAATTTTAATTTTAATTGCCACTTCAAAACAGTGCAGCCGCATTCAAGTATTAAACAAACCATAATAATTTATGACCCAAATTTATGTCCAATTTTTTTTTATTTCCAATAGTTGTCTCAATAGTTGTTTCAATGCGGGAATACGCCACCGCGGTCGTGAACAAAATGAAAGATAATAGGAAACGCGGTTCCCTTGTTAATGAGTATAATTTATGAATCTGTTTGTCCGGCTCGATCGACTAATGAAGTTACGAGGATGATACCCTGACTAACCCGATTGCTATACGGCGGTAGATTTCGGTCGAAATGAAATACGATGTCGAGCAGCATGTTAAATTAGAGACGTTCGAGTCATCGTTTCGCTGCTTCGGCAGCCAAGAATGGTTGAACGAAACCATTGTGCGGATTAAATGAGCTGTTGAAGCGGATATGCTACCTGCCGACACTGTTTTTAGTCCGCATTCGAGGTAATACGAGTTACGGCTCGTTGCAGTGTTAATTTCATCGACTTCCACGTGGTAGTAATAGGCTCCCACTATAGAGACGAAGCACCGGGAAACTTTAGCACCTGCAACGGGAACCAAGAAAACGTTGCCTTACCCAATTTTATTATCGCTCTTAATGCGATTAGACATTGATTCTTTCCCAAAGAATCGATTCCTCTAATCGATCACTTCGATCGATCCAGATCGTCGTGCGACGGATCATTTCGTAAAGAGATCGTAAAGAGATCCTTGCAAGATCAATTTAATTATAAGTAGACTGCGCATTTTATGCACTTATGGCATGAATAAATCAAATATGAAACAGGTAACACATTTTTAAAAAATTTGGGGGTAGTATAGTGTTCCTTTCGACTCGTTAAAACTGTTAGAAAAAGAAATAGGTGCCTGTATAGTCCCTGTAGCTTGCAATAAAAGCAGACAATTTTTATTTTGCATAAAATAAAAATTACTAGATATGCGCAAAGAATTCTTAAGTTGATTGAAAACTTCTCGTACTTCTAAAAGTTTTCAATCACTGTTTCTGCTTCAGAAAGCTTTCGCTCAACTTCAGAATTCTTTGCTTTTAATTAGACCGCGGGTTTTTACGCAGGACAAACACCGTCTGCATTTATTGCAAGCTACAGGAACTGTACGGATATTTATTTCTGTTTTCAACAGTTTTAATGAGTCGAATATGTCTGTAGATATTAGTAGTGGTAAATATAAAAGAATACTTCAATCATTTTACAATCTTTTATAACAGTTGTTTTCTATTTCTACAGATCTTCTGATATTCGTACCTGTGCTACCTTTCCACTCTAACAGAATAATGTAGTCTTGCAAGAATTATATTTTATTCGGCCTTATTTACATTAGTAGCTTATATTAGTAGTTTTATATTTACCACTATATTAGTAGTGGTAAATATAAAAGAATACTTCAATCATTTTACAATCTTTTATAACAATTGTTTTCTATTTCTAGAGATCTTCTGATATTCGTACCTGGACTACCTTTCCACTCTAACAGAATAATGTAGTCTTGCAAAAATTATATTTTATTCAGTTTTATTTTAATCAGAAAAATCTCACAATTGCATTGGTAAAAGTTCCATTAAAAAAACATGAAAAATAAAAAAGTTACTCATTGCGTTATCCATTTAATTTCATTTGCTGTCATTTTCTACGTTCGGAAATGGTCTGAGACACTTGATCGCACGTCGTCAACATATAATAGCAATGCGTGCGAGTGAGGTGAAGAAGGATGGCACGAAAACATAAACACTTCGTCCTTTTCTTTCTTCCTTCCCACTCCACTAAGACGCTTGCCCGTCGCTTCGCCCTCAGCGCGTGGCTTTCTCCTTGTCCGCCGCGAGGCATGTTACGAAGCTCCGCTCTAAACAACCTCTAACAGTTCTTACACATTCTTTGAAAACAGTGTTTACTCTACCACGTTCGTTTATATTTAAAACAAGGAATTTAAAAGCGCAAGTACAGTATCATTCGTGAAACGCAACTTCGTGTGCACAAAGTGCGCTAAAAATAAGTCACACGGAACGGAAACAGTGTAGCTCAGAAAAACTGTTTTCGATTTAGATTGAAATCCGGCTCCGGAGTACAAAGGGTTAATTTTCTAGATCACGAATCGCCAAGGGCACGGTTCGGCCGAGTCCGGCGAATTCCGTCGCAGGTTGAACGCGTCCGCTCGCAATTATCGACGCGAGTCACGCTCCGTTTCTCGTTCTTTAAATGACGACCAAATTGGCGACGCGTGTGCACGCCGCCGATAAAATTCAACCGGATTTACAGTATTTATCGTTTGTTTTAATCGGACGTCGGCTGGCCGGAAGAGCGGCAAAGGATTAACCGTGTACCGATCCTTTCTATAATTTATCGGGAGCGCTGCTTCTCCGGTTTCGGCAGCCCGAGAGAGCGAGAGAGAGAGAGAGAGAGAGAGAGAGAGAGAGAGAGAGCGAGCGAGAGAGAGAGAGACTCGATCACACGCAACCAACGGCGTTGTTAATTCATTCATGCACTGCAGAGTGGGAAATTTGATATTAAAATAACGTATGATTTTAATTAACATAATAACGCTATAAAATCTAATTAAACGTGTGAACAACGCGGCCGATTAAGCAAATTTGGTGCGGCGGAGTCCGTTCGGCCGGTTGAAATTTTGAATACGCTACTACGGAGTAATTCCGGACTGATCGATTTCGCGCGAATCGACAGGAACCGTAAAACCGCAAGACGTCTAGCCAGGATGTCTCCTCCGTTCGATTCTCATTAGCCGACGACCGATCCCAGGGAGATTCACGGCTTGCACGTTGCACGAGGCGCCGAGAATTTCCGTGTGATTTTGTCGCAGAAGATCCGGGAACCGCGAAGAAAACCGCGGCTCCTCTGAGTACTCGCGAGCTCGTATTCGGTCCACGTGTGTGCGGAAACGTGGGGCCTTAGTTTACCGAGCGTACCTCTCCGTGTACAGACCTCTTACGCGAAACTCGCCGGCTTGTTCTGCCCGATTAAGTTGAATACGCCGTTGCGAAGTCGTTTCAACCTCGCATTGCCATCGAACTCTCGACTCCCGCCGCTTTTCCGGGACCCCGCCACGTCCCTAGCGACCTCGCAATCTTAACGGAAGTGCCACTTCATTT
>CM052162.1:19642374-19653557 GCA_028455555.1 Augochlorella aurata | reverse complement strand
GTCTCATAATGGATCCTTTCAATCGCAGCTGCGCTATTTTCATCAGCGGCGCCTTTACAAAATCGTGCAGCCAATGTCCGAGGCTCGTCGAAGACAAGAGTCTCCGATCCGAAAATTGATTTAAGAACGAATTCCGGTAGCGAGTTCTTCTGTTCCGCAGAATCGTCCGAGTCCGTGAAATTTTGTCAAATAAAAAGCGATTTTCCGGATGTTTAGAGCAGAACGCTCTTCGCAAAACCGAATTCGGTGACACGAAATCGAATGCAGATCGCGCTCGCAACGAACCCCGGCTGACCACCGCGTAATAAATATTGCAAATAGTGCAAGAATATCGCACTTGGAATCGCCGTTCTCTTAATTTAGCCTGCAAACAACACGGTCCGCCGGCAACGAATAAAGAGAGCCGCGATAGTCTTCTTCCGAGCGCGTTTTCGAAAACGGCAGTCGGTTGTTCCGGAGTTTGAAACTAGCTTGGATAGATCGAGTGCATGGCAAGCATAATTATCGGGATCTCAATAGCTCTGTGTACTATTCGAAACTCGCGAAACGAAAGTTTGGTATTGAAATTGACTCGGCAATTGACTGCGGTCCTTACCTGGCGGTCTAGCAGCAGCATAAATGCGGCAACGTCTGCCAAAGAGGGAGCACGGCCCCGTTCTCTTCTTCGTTTCTCGAGCGACGAAGGAGCGGGGCCCTTGAAAATTCATCGACGAATGAAAGTTCGCCGCGACGCGACGATGCACGTCCCTCGTTGCACCGAGTGCACCGATGGACTAGGAACTTCCTAAACGGTGTTACCGGTTCTTCGGGAAGAGTTTCAGCTCCTAGGAAGAGACAGTTGCCGCACGAACGTGTGGGACGCTTTTTCTTTATAGGACACTTGCGTCGATCGCCGATGGACACTGTGCGTTACACAGGGTGTCCGAAAATTCTGACACAAAATTTAAGATACAGAGACAACTTCGTTCTTTCTTTAGTTCTTTTAATAAATTAAAAATAATAGATTCCGGGAAATGAGGGGTTCCCAAGGTCGTTTGAAATGATTTTTCCTCAGCGAAAATGCAATCCGCAGATTTTTCTTTTATTCAAAGGTTCAGCGTCGCATGTTTATATTGTAATTGTTCGTTATACTTAATTATAAAGCGAAGTGCGTTTTAGGAAGGCAATGACTCGGGAAATTCCTTTGTTATTATTATGGTTGTTCTGTAAGGTGTCTTTTAGTTGGAATTGTTTTCTAGCTTCCGAGTACTTTGCGCAGTATACCAAGATATGTTTTGTTGCGATTGAAAAACGTTGACCAATAAGAGGCGAGCTCGGCTGACGTAAGACGAGCTGACTCGACGCGTGGCAGCCGAGCTTGTCTCTGATTGGTCAGTGTTTTCCCTTAATAACTGGATAACGAAGTCTAGGAGAACATTTTCTCCGAGGAAAAGGTTACTTAAAATGACCTCAGGAGTCCCTCGTTTCCCGGGAGTAGCATAATTTTGGAACACTTTGTAGAGATATGGATTAAGGGTGGGCGATTCATTCGAAATGATCGATTCTGAATCGCGATGTCAAATCTGTGAAAATAGATTTTTAAAAATCGGTCGGTACACTATTTCTAGCTATATGCGCAATGCACGGCTTATTGCTGTATCGTGGAATCCGATTTTGTAAATCGGATCTAAAATGCAACGCTTTAATTCTTATGGCACTTTGAAAATGGTTTACAAAATCAAATTCTTTAATTAAAAAAAGAGTAACGCTTTAATTCTTATGGCACTTTGAAAATGATTTACAAAATCAAGTCCTTTAATAAAAATAAAAAGACATTTATAACATTATCGAGATACCAATAGTATTTCATAATGAGATACTAATTCAGAAATTTTGTTTATTTTTGAACAAGAAAGATTCTTTCATTCCCTATCGTTTTTTTTATATAAGAAAAGATTGAATACGTCTTATTCGATATATAGAAAGTTAATTATACCTGTAAACAAATCAAAGGCACAGTAATTAGTCACCCCACAGTAACTGGCTCCACTACCCCATATGGAGTCCCTAATATTTTACCATATTCTGCAAAATAGGTAGACATTTTCCAACTGACTCGATTTTTTAGAAAAACTATTCTGTGAGCAAAAATCATTTATACAGGGTGTCCTAAAAGTACGGCACAAAAATAACCATAATTTGGGAAATAGCTAAAGGTAGCAGGTCAATGAACGCCAGCGTATTTAGTATACCTTAAAGATTATTTTTAAAAAATGCTGATCGCTTGATATCGATCGATGGACAACTATTTCATTAACAAAAGGAAGTAAATAAACAGATCCTGCATTGCTATCTATCATAGCTTCAAGAGGTGAAATAAAATGACATTGAGATATATATTATTTCCTAGCAACTAAGATTATGCATTGTAGATTAGCAATATAATCTCATAAATTGTTAAAAAATGATTAATGATTAAATAATTAAGGCCTAAACAAATCTACGTTCTCAAATAATCGATTATGCGTTGGTATACTTCCATGAGAATTACGTATTGCACATTAGTTACAACGGAAAACCATGCTACGATCGTTAATAAATAAGACAGAATGCACAATAAACAAATATATATATATAAAAATTATTTGGATTTTGGTCACGATTTTAGCGAAATCCGCGTCGGCGCAACGCGCGAGTTTACAATAGAAAGCAGCGCTGATCTTTCCCGGGTAACAGTTCGATCAACAAAATGCCCTTCCGCACGGCTTCTGAATGAACCAACTTCCGTCTATCCAACTTGTTGGCTGAGAGCCGCATTATGGAGCGTATGACAATTACTTTCTCGACGGGGGCGCGCGCCGCCGGGTGTTTTTTGCGCATCGCCGGGAATGAAATTACAGCGAGGCCAGGTTCTGTAAATGCCCGGGCACTTGCTCGTAACGAGATTATATTTGTATCGGCACGGCGTTCATTAGTCGCGGAATGCTGCGCGTTTATCCGCGTATAAACTCGGCCGCGTTTCCCCTAATTTGCCCGGATAGATTCTCCGGCTACAATAAATACCGTTTTTCAAAAACCGGCCGTTTAAACGCCGCTAATCAAAGCAATCGATTCCGCTGTTTACAAATTAGTCGCGCGCAGCGCGCTAGACGCCGCGCAACCACAATTATGATAAATTAAAGGTAATTATGCACGTTACCGCGGCATTCGTTGCACTCGCATACAGACCGCGTTATGAGCGTTTTAATTTCTGCGCGCGCGAACGGAACCAACGCACCCACTCGCACCCTTAATTAATCGCGCGGCTCGCTGCCGATGCTACGCGTCCATGGAGCGAAACTTTGAATCGATTCCCGCGACCGGTTTTGCGACCACGCGCCGCTTCTTTTGATCCTCCGCTGCCGAATTCTATTCGAATCTATGGAAACACGGTCTCTCTCTCTCTCTCTCTCTCTCTCTCTCTCTCTCTCTTTCTCTCTCTGTGACGCCGGTGCATGATTTCGTTCGGAGCCCAATGGAACGCCGATAGAAACCGTACAGAGGCTCGCATTAATATTCGGAGGCCTTTCGAAACGGAATAACTTTTTTAAAAGTGCAACGACCGATTCGCACTTTTCCGTGGCGTTAAAGGGATCAGTTCGGTAGACGCTGTCTGCAAAATTCTGGTCAAATATTGCAATCGGTTGGCATGGTGAAAATAAATAAATAGTGTTTTTTGTATATTTTACCGAAAGTTGACGAGTTGCAAACAGGTAAAGAGAAAATCACAGTTTTCCAAGATTTTTGACCAAAAACCGTGAGAGATCCAGAGAATTTGGCGTCTTTCAATGCCTGTAAATAAATAAATTCTCATAAAATAAAATTAATATATAAAGAATAGTTTAATCAAATTTTTATTAAATTTTTACACTCAAGTTTTCATTATAACCTCAGTCGGAAAGTGAATTTCCGACATTCTTTCCGGCATTTCCAACTTTATCATCTCAACCTACTGAAATTTTTCAAAAGAATTTCTTTGTCATTGTCCAGTAGATTAATCATTTTATCGTCTAGAAAGAAATTCAATCTGCTTGGTACAATTTTCGAAAAATTGTTTCGTTTTAAAAATTGTCGAATATTATTGCGATGTACGTATAGATCAAATTCTTTTGCAAATCTGTTCCAAACTCCGAATTTCTATGGTTATTTCGACCGCGAACAAAATTTTATTGTTTCCTTAGAAGCCGCGAAATTTGATCTCGAAGATCGACAAAGCTTTTCGCGTTAGACGATCGTGAAAAAAGTCCAGGAAATCCAGAAAAGCATTTTCACAAAAATATCGAATGAAGAGATTGAAACTAGAGGCTTCATCCTGTAAAACAAGCCAACTTGGACGGCTGTACGATTATTTTTCATCAAATTGCAGCGCTTGGATGCTACAATTTTTCGAATAATTTTAATCGTCTATAATTAACATGCAAAAGCATTACAAATGCAACGTCCGTGCAATTTTATTCACGCACAGACGCGTAGTTAGAAATCGTACAAACTCGAAGTCAGAATAATTCTTATTTATAATTATTGCACATAATTTCATTTTCAATAGTTCAACGGATTCGGCTTACAAAGAAGAAATGATATGTAATAAACAAACGGCGAATTTTTATGCAGAATAAAAATTGCCTGGATTATCTGCAATATACAAAACCTACATAGACATCTCTTTATTTAATTACCTCGTTGCGTGGGAAGTAACAAAATAGTACCTTGAAATTCTTTAACCATTTTCTCTGTTTTTTATCACTATCTAGTAATAACTATCGAACAAGTCGACAAATAAAAACAAAGTGGCAAATAATAACAAACAGCCCCCTCTACGCAAGAAAAAGACGAAGCACAAAAATACAATGCTCAGAGTATAATAACCTAAATTGTCGTAAATTAAAGCCGTGCCAAAAAGCCTTGCAGATAGAAAAATAAAATAGCGCTCGTCCCGTGGTTAAAGATAAATAATGTCCCGCATAAACTATGGATAAAAGACGGATGCGTCAGCGGAATAGTTGGAAAGGTTGACCTTTCAATCGATCGTTTACGGCGGAATTTGTATAGTCCGGGAAACAGTGTACAGGAAAGCGGTAAAAACGCAGCGTCGACGTTACCCGAGAAATTTTCGCTAGGCTCGCGGGACAGGTAATTGCAAAACTTTCCGCAAGGTTGTTGCTGATATCGATCGGGACCGGCGTGCTTCCCGGCGGGCGCGGTAAAAACAAAACGAAATTGCGTGGGGATATATCGTTGATAAGCGGCTATAATAAATTACGGATTTACAAGACACCTAGATGAGGTTTCCCTAAAGAAGATTAATAGGAGAAGATTAAAAGTATCCGTGCGTCTTCAACGAAACTTCGAGATCGCGCGTTTTCAGCGAGAACGTATTGCCCATTCGAGAGAAAAAAAAAGAAGAGGAGCAACGCTTCCTTGTTCGCGCTAACAAACTTTCCGCGCGGAAACTGTCGGTGGTATCAACGGCAGAAATAATTAATGCCTCGAATTTACTTGAAAACTGCGACCAGTCGATCGCCGGACCGTGTCCGCAGTTTTACAAACGGGCGCAAGTCGTTGCGCCGGCGCGCGCTAAATATTTATCGGCGCAAACATGGCCAGTTCCAATAGTGCGCCCGAGCGCGGTATAATACGGGAAACCGGCGAAAATTGCCGCAGAAATTCGGAAAATCAGTTCGATAAATACCATTTTTGATGCGTTCTAGTATCGCGCGAGATGTGCGTTCTACCTCGCTACGCTTGGCGATGCCATCGCGAAATTGAAAATTTCGCGGAGCGTTTTATTTTAACCGTGAATTATTTATACAATTTTTTTACAATGTAAATCATCGATTTCGTCACTTTCCGTACGTGTTCTTTGACATTTCAAGACATTTTCTTCGATCGAAATATAAATTGCAAAATTTATATTTCGATTAAATCAAATTAAATCTTTCTGGGAATAAAACTGCGCGTTGTGTGCAACAAAGGAGTTATTCTTGTGTAGCATTTCGATTTTAATTATGCAATCAATATATTTTCACTAGCATTTCGATTTTAATTATGCAATCAATATATTTTCACTAGCATTTCGATTTTAATTATGCAATCAATATATTTTCAGTAATTAATATTATAGATTGCGGATCTTTGTGCAATAACTGTAACATTGAGGAGTAAAATACAATTTAACTGATATTTTTAATAAGTTAAAATATAATAAGTTAATATTACAAGTTGAAATATTATAATTTAATAAGTTCTAATCTCTCCACTGTTTTAAATTTTACTCGCCCACTTCTGTCAGTTATAAATTAAACAGACTCACACCTCGCCTAGATTTATTATGGAAAATCTCCGTTTTATATCTTGATCGAAGGTGGTAAATTGCACGCCGATCAACGCCGTCGACTAGACGATCGCGGAGAACAAGATTTATCATCCCGTCGATAAAACGTAACGACAAAAAGACTCGCATCTCTCGAAGTGTCAAAGAACAAGTATGAAAACTGGCGAAACAATACGTAACAAGAAATTGCCAAAAGCGCTGAATCAAATCGCCGACTTCCCCCGGGCTTAAACAAGCGTCCAGGCTGAAACGTCGAAGATTTCGGCGGTGGTCGGTAGTACCCCGTTAATTGTGCATCGGAGCGCACTGCAGAGCGCATCTTCCGCCCCCGGTTATCTTTCGTTCCTCGTACAATAGCAGAAAAAAGGTTTCGCCGGCCGAGAGCGGGGCCGCAGGACCTAATCGCATAAGCCTCTTAAGAAACAACTGTTCCTCGTAGACCCTGCTTTTTCATTTTCCGAGATTTCCCTGCAGAATAGCGGGACGAACGGCAGTACAGGTGACGACTATCTTTTGTGAAACGAGGACGAGCGGTGTTGGTGACCGTTCCGCGAATATTCCTCGAGCGGATACCCGTGCATACCAGGTGTCCCGAAAATCACGAACAGATCGTTCGTCGGGAAAGCGGGGAAAAATCAATGGGAGGAAACACCGGGCAGAGCGTTTCGATAGAAAACTCGCGCAATTTCCTGCATTACGCCGCGCCGACAATAACTTCTCAGCGATTCTTCGTGCCGTTAAAAACGCGCCAGCGATTCGAGCAGCTCGCTCCGCGCGTTTCGGCAATGACGCCGCGCAATATTTCCCGCGAATTTCTGCCGCGCGGTCGAATAGAACAAAAATAAAAGCGAATCTGATAATCCTATTTTCGTCGGACCGTTTTCGACATGTTTTTTTTATGCGGAATTACCGAGCCCCCCGGCGGCACCGCAGATTGGGACGAACGCGGTACGGGCAATTTGCGGCTCGATTTCTCTGTGAAAAATCGCGGCGGAGTTCAGAAGCGGCCGCTTGGCATCGTCCGTGTAAACGGGGAAGCAGATGGCGCGCCGCGCGTGTAACAAGCCGTCATCGCTTTTATTACAATTGCCGCGTCTGACCGGGCGAAATGTTATAGCGTTTTCGATGATTTCCGCGTGTCCGCCAGAAAATATTGTCTTTGTTTTCGGACGACCCCGAGGTCGTTAAACACACCGGCGAGCGCCCGTGTCTGTGTCCCCGCGTGCGTACAGTGGCGTATATATTTTTTGCCGGCCCGGTGTTTTCCCGTGTCCGACAACCGGGCGCAATTTATTCGGGATCCACCGGTTAGACACAGCGACGAAAAATATTGGATAATTTGCGAATGGAACCGCCCGCGCCCGACAGAATAAAATGTCGTAATCGGCTCGTTTTTTTCCTACCCTGTTGTCTTTGTGCCGGGAGCGCTCCCATTGAACGGCCGCCCCGGAGGGGCGCGCCGGGGCGGGGGAGGCCTCCGCGCCACCGTAAATTAGCGATATTGAAATCGCGGAATACTATCTCGTTCATGAATTACTTGTCGGTTTGATCGGCGGACGCGACGAGATACATTGCTAATGAATTTCGCCGGTGCATCGAACGCAAAATAATGCAACGCGATACACGCGCGCGCGATCGGGAACTCGGCGAATACCACTATCCTCTCGACCCGGCCCGACCCGGCCCGACGAACCGCCGATATTACGCCCCTCGAAAAGAAACGCCGAGTTTCCGCGATTACCTTCTTACTTGCTGCTATAAAACTTATTGTCTCGTGGCCCGTTTCATCGTTTTATTAACCCTCGAATCGCGGGCCGTATAAATTCTAATTTTCTAGCGGCTATATTTTTGTTATTAAATGCATTCGTTTTCGTTTGCCACGCGTTTACATTGATTACGTTTTATTTACAGTCGTTAGAGTTATTGGGTCTCCTTTCAAATCGGAGAAATTTTTTTGGAAGTAGATTAAATAACTAGATTCTTTCTAAGATAGTCTATATCATCATAACCATAATTAGAATGCTTTTTTTATATTTATTTCTTATTTTTTGTATTTATGTTTGAATATTTAAAGTCGATTTTCTCGAGAACGAAGCTAAAAATGAGAAAATGTTGTTCCTTATTCTTTATTTGTTTTTTTTATATAGAATCACAGCCTTCTCGGTCGCAGCACGGATGTTGGGACACCCTATATAAGGTACCGAGGTGTCCAAAACACATTTTTAAATTTTCGTTATGGTCTCAGATAACAAACCTGGTAAAAATATTATAATCTCGTTTCTTGCCATTCCATATAATTTTTAAAAACAATTTTTTATCCACGGTCTGGTAAACTAATTCTCGAACACCTGAAAAATATTTATATTTTTCCGGTTAATTATAAAGAAGTTGTTGCATTTCCATGTCTCACTATAACCACCCAAACTCCGCAATTTACAAAGAACTTCTGCCAACGCTGTAACAACAGTTCTTCGAAGAACCAGCACGAGACACGCGAAAACCAGGAACCATAACCGAGCGACGTGTTCGGAGCTCGGCGATCGAGGCTCGAGATTAATTCCGACGCGTCTGAGAACTTTAATTCGCGGATCCATAAATTCATGAATCCGGGGCAGTCTTATCGACGTGTCCGGCATCGTATCGCGCGGAAAACGTAAATCTCGCGGCACGTAGTTCTGTTTTCGTGGCAGTCGGCGAGTCGAGGATCGTGGGCTCGTATGGCGGATTAAATCGCAATCGATCTCCCGCGCTCGCGGGATCCGCAGGATGCAGGACGAGGCGGGCCGCTGCGGGCCGGGGCGGGCCGAGGCGGGCCGCGGGATGCAGCAGGATCCCGACATTATGATAATGTATCGGCCATTGGTTGGGCTCGCGCTCGCCTTCGGACCCATCTGTCGCCGCGGGAGCACCGGCTATCGGCAATAATTGCTCGCAATAATCCTGACAGGAATCGTCGATTCGCCGACGTCGTTCGTTTCCAGGATCCGTTCCGACCGCCCCCGAGATTCTTCTTCCTTTCTTCCTTTCTTCGGGGACGGTCCAATAAAGGCGGCGGCGGGGGACGAAAGTTCCGAGCTTAAAATTGCGCCGCCGATCTAACGGGCGTTCTCCGAGTCGAGTTACAAAGTTTATCGACGTGTAGGACCGAGGTGGCCGCGGCTACCACGCCGGGGAATGATCGGCCGCGTCGGAACAACGGCATTATGATAATCGATCGGCCCATTCGTTTCCTCGTTACAGCTGCGTTCGCATTCCTCGCGGCTCGTGCGCGCCGAACGCCCGCCGGAGCCCGCCGTTTCTAATAAACGAGCTTTCACCGAGACGTCCGACCACGTTCCTCGCCCCCGAGGAACAGGGACGAACGGGAACGAGCAAATACGACGGGACCAATCCTGCCGAATGCTGGAACCGTCGGAGTTTTGATCTCCGCTCTTCGATAGTCGGTTTCCATTCTTCTTGGACCGCGACTTGTCTGGGACGGACTTGAGCGGTAATTATTTTGTCATCGATTTTGTAATTGACTGCGAAAAGTAATCACGGTAATCGTAGTTATTAAGCGATTAATTGTTATTAGAAATATATCAGTAATTATGGTTGCTTTTGGTAAGCTGTAATTATTAAGATCTCTGTAATCTTGGATGAAGCGTTTTTGTTAAAGTCTTCTATTAAGACGTGAAGTACAAATATCTAGAATTATTATTAACTACCTTAGTACCAAATTTTCGAGTTGGTTATAATAAATAGAAAGTAATAATTACATGGTTAATGATCGCTGTGTTAATCATGTTTAAACTGTGGATCTTTATGCTAAATAAAAACCGTCTAAATTAATTTTCTGGAATATAAATTAGATAAAAAATAATTATTTTAATAATTAATATAATGTGACAATTTCTCTAAATTCTTCTAATGTTATTGCAGTTTGTTACGCCCTAGACGTCTTTAAGACGTCTTATTACAGACGTTAAAAGGACGTTCAATTTGGGACGTCTTAAAGACGTGCTCGTGCAATCTGGGGTGGGCAATATCTAGGATCTCACAGTTCGCATCGCCGTAGTAAAATTAATTTTCCGAACGTCGTTATCCATAGTCTCGCATCTCACAATATTCATAGTCCGTGACTTCCCTTTGCTAAATTGTTTCCATATTTCGCGAAGAAATTGCACTCGATAAACCGCTCCGGCAATCAAGATGTGCAACGAAACGACTCAAGGCAGCGAACGTGTTTAACTTTGATACAAAATCTATATCTACCCGGCGCTCCTCGTGTTTTTCATTTCCTCGAGCTAGAACGTTGCATAATGGGGAACGAATTTCAGGCTGTGTATCGAGCAACGCTATTAGAAATTGATCTTTGGACTACACGGCTAAGCATCCGGTCGAGATATTGCGTCGAAAGGTTGCACAACGTGTTCTTTTCATCGGGTATCGGAACGATATTCATAAAATCGATCCAATAATATTAGCTTACAACCGGGTAAGACGTGATTCCCGTTCGGGAAGCCGTTCGGTCGCCGATTAATCAAGTTCGTAATTAAGTCGAACGATCCATAAGATCGAATAGCGAGGCGTCTTCACGGTTTACCGATCGAGAAGCCGAGATTACGCAACCCTGTCAGCTCTTGTTACCCGATGGATACACGTAGGTAATTATGCGTGCAGCATATGCGCCGGTAAACTTACGCAGGGAATATCCTGTCACCTTGGGAAACGCGTGTAAGACAGGATTCACGCGCGACAACTGCACCGGGTGGCCCAATAATAACGCCGCCTATCGTTGTTGAGCCACGGGCTTCATCTTCTCACGGTCGCCTCTTGTTCCCGCGTGATCCCG
>CM052162.1:19595556-19635396 GCA_028455555.1 Augochlorella aurata | reverse complement strand
AAGCGGAAGCCGAAGACGAAGCCAGTAAAAAGCGGTCTCTCGTAATGGCGCGGCGAGCACCGTAATTTCGCAGCGGAGATCGCTATCTCCGACGATAATTTCGACGTTGAGCTCTCGAAAACTAGAATGGATAGCATTTCGCAACCTTTACTGTCTCCCCCACTTCGGCCGGCTATCTTCCAGAGTCGATCTTCCCCGGATAACGTATCGCGGACCGTAAACCGGGAATATGTTTCGCGAATCGTTCAATGGTTTTACGATGCACGGTATTTGCTCGGGAATATGTTTACGTACCTTTAAATCCTAATCTCGCGGTCGGACGGCGTTCGAGCCATCCTCGCGTAGCATTCGCGCAGTTGATAGATGGAGTTTCCCCCCTAAACGACAAGTAGAACGCGCGCTCTTTTAAATATTTTACGACGCCGGGCCCGAAAAAACGGATACACGAAATCCGCGACCTTAAAACAACGGATATCCCTCGATGAAAAATTCAGGAGAATTCGTCGAAACTGCATGCGTTCTGCAATTCACACGAGTCTAGTTTCGCGCGGTAAATTAGAACCGGGCTGCGGATTTTATGTATTTATTTGTTGGAGGAATTGATAAACGAAATATGGAACGGTGACGACAAAGGAGAATGCGGAGATACTGTTGCGTTAGTCATGTTGAATTTACGTTGTTGAGAATGAAGAAGTATATTTTTATCTTATTCACAGTTCGTGTAATCGACGAGGAATATTTTTGTTTTGCATAAAGATTTTTTTTTTATATTTGTTATCAGTTTATATGATCTGAGATTTTTAAAGCTAGTATATCTTTGTAAAGTTCTTGATTTAGTAAAAAATAGGAAATTGTCAAACGAGTCTTCGAATTTTTATAAAGTTTAATGAAATGTTGCCGCGAACTTGGTAAAAAGAAATATTGAGAAAAGATCGTTCGACAAAGTTTACAATAGATTTAAATTTACTAAATTTACGAGCGATCGAGACGATGATTTTTAGTCAATTAAAAATTACAGTAAATTACGTTAACGATCGTGACACCGGGTAAGATCGATCTCCCTTTTCCGAAATGTCATAATCACATTTTTATTAAGTTGTATGAAGTAAATATATATTTCCGAAACTTGTGCCAATTAATAACATTTAATTTAAATATTTGTATTGATTTAGATATTGTTTTAAATTACAGTAGCGATAGTGACACCAACTAAAATCGACCTTTCTTTTCTAAACTGTCATCTTTAAACCATCTTTTGTTTAATAAGTCACGCGAATTAAATACAAATTTCCGAAACATATACTGGCTCCTATTTCCAATCAACTTTATCTTGCACATACAGACTCCGTTTCCGCGACTTTCATCCCCACAAACCAATATCCCCCATCGATCAGAAATTCGCATACATTTTGAGTCGGTTGTATATCCTCCCGAAAAGAAATGCGTCGCGTCTAAAAGAGACACGTTAGCCCGTTCTCGCGAGAAAAATTCGCAACGATCGTCTCCGTGTTCGCCTCTCGACTTATCTTTAGCGCGGGCATCTTATCATTGGGAATTTATTTACCAAGAGCTACAAGTCTCGCCGGCGCGGCATTTTGCATACATATCCCGGCATGTCCGACGCAGCGCCGAGAATTTCGATAAGCACTTTTATCGGAAATTTCTCGAGTAATACTCGTCGAGGTAAAGCTCGCCAAAGAAAATTGGTTTGCTCGGCCAGCAAAAGGAATTCGATTTTTTGACCGTTTGGAGCCGCAACGTCGAAAGACGTTTCCCGAGGCATCGGTCCGGTATACCTTGGCTCTTATCTAATCCGTGGGCGCCCCGACACTTTTCCGTTTCCATGTGAGCGCCGGCCGGAAGGAAATTACGGTCCTGGATGAATTGTTTCCTGGCGGGCGAGGCCAGAAATTTCGATAACCCTCTTTCCCGGGCCGGCCGGTATCGAATTGCGAGCAGACTCTATCTAGCCGTTTCGCCCGCGTGTAACTTTGTTTCCGCTATCATCTGTCGGGTTTGTTTTTGGTTACAGGAAATGAAATTCTGCCCTATGCGGCCGCCGTGGCCGGGGGCGAGCGAAGAAACAGCCGTCATATCGGAATACGGTATCGACGCCCCGCGAGCCTCACTTTTTCACTGAAGGCTTGCGAGAGCCCGTTCCATTCAGGGGTAGACGGTGCAGGGTTGTTTGCACGGGCACTGGTAGTCGTTTTTCTAGCACGTACAGCGACCCTCGTTAATATTCGGACACTTTTCGAAGCGCGATGACTTTTTTTAGAACTGGATTTAATCACTTGAATTTTAGAGAGGATAACTCGAAGGCTTTTTTGAAATTTTGAACGACCGATGGAATTTACGGAACGTATTTTCTAAATTGGGGTCGGATAAGGAGGAAATAGCATTTTTTAATTCAGTCATCATGATGCAAATTGCAATTTTTCAAAATAATTTTTTAGCCATTTTTTAGTGTACTAATCTTTTTAACATCTCAAAAAAGATCGCTTGGCCCAGTCGGAAAAAAGTTATAAGATACATCTGTTATGTTTGCTCAATTTGATGAAATCAATGACTTAATTTGTTTATGAAAATATCCCATATTCTCATAATTCCCAAAATGTCCATAAAATAACTTATGGGAGAATTCTCGCTTATTTTGCAACGTTTAAATCATATTTCATACTTTTGTCATAAACCCTGAACAGAGCATTTATGGACCATTTGTTATATAACATTTCAGTCTTATTTTTACTTGTACAGTTTTTATCGTGACCCGTAAAAACATCCCCATAAAATAACTTAGAAACAACGGGAAAATTTCCGCTTATTTAGCAGCTATTTGTTGTATAACATTTTACTCCTATTTTGAATTACATGTGGATAAATGCGAGACACCCGGTGCATCTTCCGGCGTGTCCAAAGAGAAAGTCGTATCCCCCGAATTTCCGTCGTGAAATAAACGCTTAAAGATGGGGGCGAGCAGGTGCGGGGGCAGCAGTCGCCGGCGAAACCGACCGTATGAAACTCGATTTGAAATAATTTCATTTTCACGGCGACATCTTGGACCGCCCGGTTATCGGCTCGAGCCTTTCCGTTTCTTGTCCCAGCACTCGGATCGAATTCTAATGTCGAGTTCCCTGCGCGGCGGCCGGCCATAATCCGGAACGGGTTTATTCCCTATTAAAACGTGCTCCACCCTCCTCCCTCGACAAAAAGATGAATTACGAAGATTGAAAAAGCCGGATAAACCGCCGTTCAAGAAAGGAGAAAACTTCCAAACGCGCGTTTAACAATAGAAGATTATTAGACCGCGGACTTCTCCGCATTCGTGGGCGAACGCGATCGCGGTAAACACAATAAAATACGATGAAATTTAATATCGCTCGCGGCCCGACGATAAATTAATCGTTTCTCGTGAAGTAATTATTCCATTATTGATCCCTGCAGTGGAGAACTCCGTTTATTTGTTCTGCAATTATCTGAAGAACGCGTTTGAAACGTGTGAACTCGTCAAACCCAGCCGGGGAGGACAATTAGCGAGCTGCCGTTGTGTGCGAACAATGTCGCGTGTCTGAAATGTCTGAATATGTAAACGGAGTTTTACCGTAATGTAATTTCGCCCTACTCGACGCGTCGCCGAATTACGGGAGCCCGCTATATAAAATGCTTCGAGGGTTAACCCAGTAAGTGACTACCCCCGGTGGCAGTCACGAGCCCGCGCGCTCGTTGCTCGATAACATTTACTAAAACGTTAATCGTGTCCAAATCGACTGTCCGCGTGCCGTTTTATTTCACTCGTTTCTTCGGTTTGATCGACCCTCCGCTGTCGCACTCGGTCAAAATGTACCAGATTTTATTTTTCAATGGGGTTGTCGTGAGAAGAGTGTCATTATTATGGAAGTCTTTTATCAAGCTTGAAAATTAATTTTATAATTATCTTGCTATCTGATACGCGCGACGATCTTTATTAGGTCCTTTTATACAAAGTTATTTAACTTTTTTACTTTTATTTTATATTATTATTATTATTTATATATTTTATATTATTATTATTATTTATATATTATATATTATTCTTTATTTATATTTTATGTTATTCTTTATTTATATATTATATGTTATTATTTATTTATATGTTATATGTTATTATTTATTTATATATTATATGTTATTATTTATTTATATCTAATATATTATTCTTTATCTGTATATTATATATTATTATTTATTTACATATTATCATCTATTTTCAAATTTTGAAAATCTTGGCCGTCCCATTTTTACGAGATTGGCCGAACGAATTGTCTCAAATATAAAGAACCCAATGTTGTAAATTTCAATGTACATTTGCATGCTAAGAAAAAGACAGCGACAGCTATTAGGTCAACGAGCATGTTGCTACCTCGCTTCGAGATCCCTGAAAAATCTATTTACATTAACGCGCTCGTTCTGTTTCAGTTACAGACCGATCCTTGTGCCGAGAACAAGACGCGAAAGTCCGTCGTTAGGATGGTTTGAGGGTGAAGTTGTCAAGAGACGTTCGTCAGTATGCTGTGGATATTGATCGCAGTGACGTGCATCGAGGTATCGACCTTTGCCAGCGCACAGCCGAAAAAACCGACCAGTGCTCAAGAAGATGCGAACAACACCGAGCCCGAGCATCCCAGTGAGTATCCTCTTGGAGTTCGTGCCATTGTAAAGATGGCGGCGAGCCTCTTTCAGGGAAACGTCGAAAAAGCGCCGCGCGCCAACAGTGTCCTTCCTCTTGAAAGGGATGCTGCAATCTACAAATGTATACATGTACAGTCAGTCCTGAAAAAAATTGTCCGACGTTCTCGGAGACGGACAGGGGCTTCGAGGTTCCAAATTAGTCCAGGTTTATTGTCGTGCTATTGTTTTCGGAACTCTCGTCACGATTTTCTTTCTATTCGAAACTCGATCGACGTGCATTACGAGAAATAACTAATAAAATATATATATAAAATAAATATGAAAAGTTAATGAAAATGACAATTAGAAGCTTCGATTGCACACTATCACGAGTTCATTGTCATGGGTCACTGAATTCGTTTCGACACGCGCTGCAAAATTGCATCATAAAATATACATACGAATATGTAAAAAAATGGTGGCTCCATAAAAATTCGAAAAAGATAACAGTTCAGAGCAAAATCACACGAATGATAGTATATAGTACGTGTATGTATAATATAACCAAAGTATAATATAGTATATATATAACTAAACAAATTTGTTCCGTCACACTTCCTCTCATCAGCTACCGAAAGCACTTAGATAACAGTAAAAAAGGAACACCCTGTATAAAATGACTCCCGATTGTACACTTCCTTTCGCCGTCCCAACACAAAGTTATTGTTCTCCGGTTTATTTGATCGCGACGAAAATCCGGTCCCCTCGCGATCCGACAGCGTCCGTCTCCGCTCGACCAGCCGGGCCCTCGGCGTCGATAACCCGAGGCTCTAAATGAAAAATGAAATTTGCAGAAGCGGGCGAAGTAAACAGTATCCTGCAGCATTAATAAGACTCGGAAATATCGAATGTCGGTCGGCAGTAAGGCAGAGAGCCGCTTCGAATTTATCGAACGGAACGTCGAAATAATGCAAGCTTTTTACACGTGGCCCGTTCGTCACAGCCCCGGCCCCGGCCCCCCTCCCTCCCGGCCGGTCCGCCAGGAAAAACAATTTGTTAAAATGGCTGCATGAACGTGCTTCCGCGGCAGAATGTTCTCTTTTACTGATCGTGTTGTGCAAACGAGCCGCGGGGCCCGGCAACCTGGAAAATAGAGAAACTACTCGCACAAATTCCCGCGCGGAACTTGTTCTCTAATTTATTCGCGAGTTGCCGCGCACGCCTCGCGAATATCAAAATTAATGTTAAATGGATACGTGAGCCGGGATTAGATTCGGCGAACATCGCCGAACAACTTTTTCCGATACCGGCGAGCCGCCGCGGCCAATTAGCGGCGGACGTTCGTCGAGCGCGGCCGAGAAGAAACAGCTCGGAAGTTCGACTCGTTTCGCGCACGGATTCCGTCGGATTGTCCGTCAGGGAAGATCCCAGATTTCGATCTGTTCGAGAGAGAGAGAGAGATCGCGGTGGATCGGTAACGGTGGACGTCTGCCGAGTTTCCGGTAATTATCAATTACTAATTACAGACTCCCTTCTGTCCTGTAGGTTGGACAGAGCGCAGTCGAAACTTCTGTTGATAAGCTCGGTGCTTTGCGAACGTGATTTCGATGTACAGGGTGGGCAAAAATATTTGTTCGTCTTGAATAGCTCCGTCGCTTATGATCTTATGAAAAAAGAGGCAGAGTTTTACTGTAACTGACACATGTAATGATAGAATTTTTTAATAGAATATAATTTATTAATAGAATATAAATATGATAGAATATAGTTTATTAATAGAACATAAATATAATTTAATAGAATATAATAAAATAGAATTTTTTAATAAAATTTCAAGGTCACCGATGTTTTTTAAATGAAATACCATTCTTTTTTGAAGATGATTTGAGGATGGTACTGTAGAAGGTCATTCGAGGTCATCGGAGACTGCAAAATCGTAGAACTACTTTATTATTGCTGGATTTATTTGATTGAGATTTTAGTTGTAATGCGTGCATTATTCACTTAATAATTACTATTATTTTAATAGGAATTTTAATATGACATTGTAGTATGGTAGCAGTATGATGTTGCTATAGTATACGTATATATTTTTATTTTTTATTGGACGCAACCCTTAAATATCTCAATTTCAATAGAAATTAATTCAACGCAACATGCAACGAACAACAAGCCAGATAAATGTAAACATTATATGAACATGCAACATTACCTGGAATATCGTTATTGTTACAAACAATTTAAATAAAAAATAAGTTTACAAAATTTTACAGATTTTATAAATACTATAAAACATTAGATACCTGTACCAAAAATTTAAATGCAAATCAAGTGTGTTGAAAATTCAACTGTGGGTCCAAAGTGACCCGGCTCGCCGCGTCGCTACTTCACGTTCACGATTCCAAGGTTAGCGTGAGATTATTAAACTAGCATCAGCAAGGGATCTCCGATAACAAGTCGAGTCTTCGAGTAGGATTCGTTCGTTTAAAAAATAAAAGTTACACCTGCTATGAAAAAGAACTCGGTTTGTATTAAATTTGTTTTTCAACCGAGCGTAGCGCCACGTACACTTCTGAATTTGAAAAAGCCGGATTGAAAATAAAGAAACTGGGAGTTCCAGCGGCGTCCGCGGGAGACCGTGCTTTGGGAAGATCGTGACCAGCATAATTTCCAGGCTAATCATAATAAAAATTTGAATAATTCGGCCCAGGCCATTTGTAATGAACTCGATCTTCATTTCCCCGTTGGAGCACAAAAGTTCCGCGGCCCCGCGACAAGAAAACCCGCGAAAAATCAATGATCCACTTTTGTAGTCCCCGGACGCGTTCATTTGTAATCGCTCATCAAATATTCATCGCTTACAACACAGTTTATGCATTAGGGTGTCCTGTAAGTTTCCTCCGCGCAACGCTATGACTGACTCTGTTCATGTAAACATGCAGGCTTACTTATTAGCCGCCTATGGCATCGGTTTCAATTGTCACAGAGCTCTTTCAAAATGCGTTCGCGATACGGTCACTTTTAACAGGTTCAGCGCCAATAATCGACCACCTAAATTTTTACAAAACCAAAGCAATTTAATTAATTTAGTATTATTATTCGTCCTTAATAATTTCCCTAATAGAACCAGGCAATTTTTGTTTCATGTATTGTCTTTATCTAATTTCGTTTCTAGACTTCGATAACAGGAGAATGCAATTTTACTTCGTCTTAAGAGGAATTAATAAATTAATAAATAAAATAATTAATTAATGAATAAATCTGTATGACGAGTCTGACTCGTTATTATAGTTATTGTCTTTATCTAATTTCGTTTCTAGACTTCGATAACAGGAGAATGCAATTTTACTTCGTCTTAAGAGGAATTAATAAATTAATAAATAAAATAATTAATTAATGAATAAATCTGTATGACAAGTCTGACTCGTTATTATAGTGCAAGGGGTTAAAGCGAAAGTAGAAAGTTGAAATTGATGATAGGGGATGGAATTAGAACTCTTTCGCATTCAAAATATCCTAGTCGAATTCAGTTTATTTAGATATACTAAAATGAAAAGGAATTTTCAAAATTTTTTAAAAATTAGCGTCACTTATATTTGGGTGTTAAAATTATTTTCCACACCGTTCAATATGGATAGAGAAAAGAAGCATTTGCGGCATGTTACGCTTCATTGCTTTAAAAAAAGTAATAGTGCAAAAGATACTACGGACGATATTTGTACAGTTTATGAGAGTGATAATAAGGCTATTAGGACCGTCCGCAATTGTTTTAAGAAATCTAGAGCTGGCAATTTCCACTTGAAAGATGAAGAGACCAGTCACCTAGCAACGAGGATACGCACCTTATCAAAATTGTGCTCGCTGAAAATCTGTGATATAGTGCGCGCGATATAGCGCATGCCTTCTTAATATAGTCTTGACATAACCTTGAAATAACCTTCAAATCTGCATGCGAAAGCAAAACGCATCATCCCTTGCGGGGATCGAACCCGCGACCTTTGGATTAGAAGTCCAACGCGCTATCCTCTGCGCCAAAGGGACTATAATATTGACATAATCTTGACATAACCTTGACATAATCTTCACATAACCTTGACATAACCTCGATGAATATTTTGCAAGTAAGCCTTAACAATATTGGAAAGTGGGCATGATGAAGGGATATTAAATTCCTGGGAGATAAATTCCTGGGAGATAGAAGAAGGTAACAGAGCAGAACGGTTCGTCATAATGCAATTTAATTAACAACCTTAAACAACAAATATCGTATAATCACTTCGCATAAAAAAGAGGAAAGAACTTATGGGACACCCGTAATACTCGCAACGCCCGCGGGATTCGAAAGAAGACGATCGAGACGATTCGATTTCGTCGGTCCCGATTGCTGCCGAAATAAAGGACGCGAATATTGCCGCTGCACAGTAGAATATCGGATCGCGTTCGCGCCAAAAAATCAGTCTCGCTGTTGGCACGAACGCGGCTTCGGGAGACGGGCCGGTTGTAGTCTTGTCTCGAATTTACGCATTGCCCCCGTTCGTTTGCGAAGAAGTCTGGAATCCAATAACGGTGAAAAGTGGATTGTGCCGGGCGGCTTGGATAGTCGAATGGGGAGGCCGGGGTGGACCCGGAGTTTCTCCGGCGGATCCACTAAAGAAAATACTTTAGTAAACTCTCGGACTCGTTAGCGATGGAAAGTTAGCCCGGCGGGCAGCGCCGGCGAGGAAGGAAACGGCGATGTAAATTTCAAAAATCGGAGAATGCCGGTTGTTGCTGGTTGCCGCGTTTCGGGTCCCGTCTACCGAGCCGCTGAGTTACAGCGTTCCGGGTCGTTCCGGGGCTTCCTTTCCCCCGAATTTTACGGTTTTTCTCGGGCAAGGAAGCCCCTCCAGTCGGGACGGAAACGTTCGATCGGGTTCTTCGATGAAATTTCACTGCGCTCGGGGCTGCCCGGGCTTTTCGGTTCGCCGACAGCCTTTGCACCTGCGCGCGTAATTAATCGGCACTCTGGTTCTCGAACTCGGATCGCCGGCGAACTCTCTCGAGATCGATTTTACGGCCGATTTTGCGTGGCCGAAGGTTGCTTTTTAATATTGTATTTATTTTAACACGTTCAGCGGTACGTCACCTAAATATGGGTAACCCTAGTTTTTAAACAATTTTGAAAATTCATTTTCATTTTAATATATCCGAACTAACTGAATTTTACTAGGATGTTTCGGATGCGAAGGGGTTCTAATTTCATCTCCCATGATCAATTTCAACTTTCTAATTTCGCTTTAATTAATTAATTATTGTTGAACGTGTTAAAATAGTTATTCTAATTAGTTTATTTCAACTATTGGTTCTATTTGGAGATCGTTATTAGCAATTGATTTTATTCTTATCAAATTATATTATAGTTTATAATATATATAGTTTATAATATAATAATATATTATAAACAAATATATTTATAAAGAAATTAAAACTGGTATTGGCGCAAGATTTGTAGTAAATGGATAAATGGAACATGCGGCATAAAAAGTAGCCTAAACCTTTTTTGGCTTATTATGCTATTAATGTTCAGAATATTAACATCATTTTTATAATATCTCAATTCAATAATTTTTGATAATTTTTTCCATTATTCGTAATATTACTTCTCGTCACAAAATACTAAAACGTGGTATTAACCACAGATGTTATATAATATATAATATCGTTATATAACATAACATATACTTACAACGGTAATAACAAGAGCAATTTATTTTGTTAAAATGTCCCGTTCGTAAATATACCTGTCTAAATCAATAAAACCGATTAATAAATAGAACAAACTGCACCTTAAAATTAAATGGAGGGGAAAAATCAAAATTAATAAAAATAAAAATAAACTAAAATTACATAGATCGTATAGTTGCTTCGTTATCTTGTCCCAAACAAAAGCGTCCTATTCGCGGCGATCCTCCCTAAATCTGGAGCCGGTTCGACGTCCGCTAGTCTCCGTTTAATCAAACGCGGCCAATTACCGGCGTCGGCAGCTCGTCGCTCCATAGCCGTTGCCCCGTTTCTTCGGGCAAGAAAACGGCAAGAAACTCCGGCGAGCCGAATTCGAAAAACTAGTCCAGGAAAGTTGTGGACACGTCGGCGAGTCTTCGACTAGATTAGCGGTAACCGAGTAGCAGTTCACGGCGGATGCCACGAGGAACACGTACGGCAAACTGGATAGTTTCGTTGGCCCTGGTTCAACAACAGGGTTAGCCCAATACTCGACTCGATACTTAACCGTCCAGCTAAACCGATTCCACTGAAATCCTCTCCCTAGCAGCGCTAATACGAAGAATCGAGGCTGACCCAGAAGAAGAGCGGTCGAACAGTCGAGTGGCTTCTTCAACGTCGGGCGAAATTGGTATCGTCGACGCGTCATACCAACGAGACTGCCAGGAGACGTTGCGAGAACGTTCGAGACGTGTTCCGGCCGTCTGTTGATGCCCCTCGAACCGGCACGAGTGCTCGTCGACGCGTTGTCTGCCGTCACGCTCTTTATCGGCTTTTAATTATTATTTCTGGGACCGGTGCGTTTCCCCGGAGACAGTTTGCTTGGCAGAGACTGTTGCACGTTTTCGAATCTCTCGAAGGGAATCGTATAGATACTTCTTTTATTAACGCTTTTAATTTATTAACTTTTTTAAGACGTCGCTGTAAATTATCACGTCACGTTTTGAAATAATTTTTATCGAATAATACACCTTGTATAGCAAATAGCATACCTTGCTTTAAAAAAGGCAATCATTACATGTAATTAATAATTATTGTATAGATAACAATTAACGATTTTAAAGTGGGTTAACCCTTTGCGGTCGAGTAGCGACTTTAAGACGTCGCTGAAAATTATCATGTCACGTTTTGAAATCATTTTTATCAAATAATATACCTTATATAGCAAATAGCATACCTTGCTTTAAAAAAGTCAATCATTACATATAATTAATAATTATTGTATACAAAACAATTAAACAAATTTATCTGCTTTGGTCTATACTGCATTTTGTATAATGCCTCAATCTTTTAGCGGGAATATATTTTACAGAATTAAATTTGTCATAAGATATATGTTTTCAGTGCACTAAGTAAATATGTCTGCCATTTATGGTACACGTGGCCAGCAGATCGAGTCAAACGTGTATCACAAATGGTACACGCGACACGGAGTGTGTTGAAGACGTCCTTGTGTAATCTGGGGAATGAAAACAAAATGGAAGATGCTAGTAAGCGACCGCAGGGAAGCGAGACGCCGAGTCAGGAGGCGTTGTCTGTTTACAATCGGCCAGGCTCGAGACCCCCGTTTCCTGGAAATTGGGGACTAATAGGAGCAAATTGTTTCTGCCAATAAGAGAAACGCTTTTACCTTATTTCTGCTAGGGCGTTAACACGAGTGTGTTATTTACACTCACCTTTTCCTCTGTGCCATCTTTTAAGCAACGGACAGTATGTACTTCCTTTTGGTACCGTTTCTCAATGTCTCGGGACACACGGTCGCGAGAAAGAATGGTTCGGAAACGACGAGGAATAGCTTTGTTTCTAGCGATCGGTGCTATAGCGCACAGCTTGTCACCTATGATGCAATGTCGTCTCGATTTCTCAGACTCCATGGAGGTGTCCAGAGCATGTTTCCGGCTTGCATGGCGGACTTTCCGGCTTCAGGATCCTGTGTGTCAGTTTTGCCCGGCGCGTGTCCCTCGTCCCTGTTACGACACGCGCGGGACATGCGTCGTTGCAGCTCACGTTTTGCACGTGCGTCTGCGTCAAAGAAACGCAGCGGCGCATCGTCCCAGCGGCTCGCCCCGCTTCGCGTCGCCTCGGCTCGCGTCGGCCGGTCTCCTGTTTCCAGGTAACGACGCTGCTAAGCCAGACCGAGGGATCCTTCTGATTTCCATATCGTAATTAATTTCTCATTTACCCGGTGCACCGCATTAATTATGTGTCCCGCGGCGCCGCTTCGACTATATACATACCTAATTAGTTTGGTTTCGTCCGGGATTTATAAAGTGCGCGCGCGTGCGAGCCGCCCACCGAGCTCCATGTAGCCAGACTAATCCGCTAAATCCCGATCGCAAACATACTCGCAATTCATCGGTGGTCTTACCACGTACTTCCTCTTCGTTCGCTGCCGGAAGCCGCTTCGCTCCCGTGCTATCCCTCCTCTATCCCCGATCGAATCAACATCGTCAAGAGACTCGACGATTTTCGAATGCTCCTGGAATAGCTGTTTTCGAAACCGAACCCCGGAAACCGACGCTAGCGGTGGCTCCGACGGATCCTCCCGGTTTCTTGCCGAGATCTACGAAATCCGCGCGGAAATTAACGTTCCCGAGACTCATCTGAGTCACGTGGCAAGATTTGTAGCAGGTTGGGGTGCGAAATATTGATCCATTGGAATTTCAATAATATTTAAATTATATGATTATGTATATAAGTATATAAATGTATAATATATATAACATATTAAAATATATGAATAATATACAGATAGTAATATAATAATATATAATAATATAACAATAATATAATATTACATCACATTACATCACATTACATTACATCACATTACATTACATC
Organism: Augochlorella aurata; assembly: GCA_028455555.1. Taxonomy (NCBI): domain Eukaryota; kingdom Metazoa; phylum Arthropoda; class Insecta; order Hymenoptera; family Halictidae; genus Augochlorella; species Augochlorella aurata. The sequence continues at coordinate 19,622,148 of CM052162.1, read as the reverse complement.
ACATTACATCACATTATAATTTTGAACCTGCATTCCTCAAGCGAATTAAACAAAATAAATCGTCGTTTTTCAATCGCTCACCCTGGAATATCGTTTCAAGAGGATTTAGGAAAGCTGTTGCGTCGGTTACACAGTCCTCGAGAAGAGAACGCTGCTGCGTTCCAAGATCCTCGAGCATTTAATGCCCGGCGAAATTGTATCTCGATCGTCACCGGCCGACAACTTGCTCGGCCCGTGAAAAATGAGACGCGCGTCTCGGGGAGGTTGCAGCGAAGGCGCGAGGTGAGATTTCAAGAAGAAGAAGAAGAAGGTATTCCACCGCGGAGATACGTTTAAAGGTGTGCGAGAGAAGAGGACTCGATGGTAAATGCGCGCATCGTTGAGTGTCCTTTTAAGGGACGGTGAGTGTACTCCATCGCGCGTTGTCGAGGAGGGTTCGCCGGCGGCGGGGGAAAAGGAAAGGTGAAATATCGGGGAAAAATTACCTCCCGGAGGGGATGCTCGAACGGAGACAGTTTAGATAAAAATTCGCCGCGTTTCTCATGGCCCTTCCTAATTAAAGGGCCGAGATTAATGCGGCCAATTTCCTGGCTGCTCTCTCTCTCTCTCCCTCTCTTTCTCTCTCGAAGTCGATAGCCCGGTTTCGGAAGATTCGAATCCGTTCCGAAATTCCGGGACGTCGTCGGCCGTTTCGGAGACACACGGCGCTGCCTCTCGTATCTGCGGGCCGGGCCACGTCTCGCGAGTTTTCGTCCTCGAGATTTACCGCTCCCGACCGCAGTCCGAACGTACACACTTCCACGCAAGAAATTAAACTTTTTATCTGGCCCGGAGCGTACCGCGGGCTCCGGCGAGCAGAGTCGTCTCGCGAGGAGGACATTAATTTGGCGGTAACGCGGGCCCGAAGTTGCCGGGAGAACGGGCACGATCCGTGCCCGCGATAGTTTAATTTACTATCCCGCGAACCGCGTTAAAACTTTGCGACGAGGCCGGGTCGACCGCCGCCTGCTGCCGACCAATAGATCTCTTTAATAACCGCAAGCGGATCCGTAAACGTTGCTTTTCTCGCTGCTTAAATCGATGCGAGCCACCCTTCGACGATCGCCGCACGGTGGCGAATTTCGATGAAATCGCGGCCGAAATATACAGATGTCTTCGATGGGGGCGAAATTTGGTATAGTAATGTTCTTGGGGTTGCTAATTATTTTTTGAATAACCAAAAAACGGAGGCAGTGCGTCGAAAAATTATTAAATTATAATAAATCATGAACTACAATAGATTTAAAAAATTGCTGCGATAACAGGAAGGAAACTAATATTTAAAAACAATTAATCATTTAATATAAATTACTACAATTACAGGGATTGTATTTATACTATATTTATATATTAGTTAGTATTTATCATTTAGGTAATTTATTACGTACATTTTATACCATTTTCTATTCATTTTTCTTTTCGGTTCTTTCTGTCTTATTTTTTTCTAAGTGGTACTAGTCGTATTATAAGACTGTATTATTTTCTATTATATTATATTATATATTACATATATGCTCCCTGAAATCATTCAACAAATCATTTGAAACATTTCTCAGTATCAACAATGGTTTTCAATACTGGATCGATTTAAATGGACTACCCTGTATAAAACAAACAAAAATGAATATTTACACTACTATATAAAGGTTATATTATAAAATGTTAAAGCAATATAGGAGCTCATCGCAGCGGTTTTCCGGTGAGCCGGTTATAGAACGACGTCGACAATTTTCGTTATTGACAGAAGGGTTAAGCTGTCTAATGAAATTCGTTCTATCGCCAGCCTCGGTCTCGTATAAGCAGCTTTGAGTCTCTTCTTGCGGGGCCGGCTCGCCGGCATCGGTGCAACAGCTCGAGACCCAGCTGGTTGCACGAAACAACGATCAAGCCGGTCTAACGAGTGTTTAAACTAAGCTTGTTAACCATCATGGCTCGGCAAGAAGCGACGACGCGAGGCGAAAGCAAGGCGAAAGCAAGGCGAAAGCGAACAAGGACGACGACGATGATGTTGCACCCCTTTCCAAGGGGTGACGGATCTTCTGCTCCGTCTTGCAACCCGGCCAGAAATTTCCCCCGCCGGCGAAAAGAAACGCTCGATGCTGATGATGCAAACCATCGACGCCCTCTTCGGTGCCCTCTCCGTTGCCCTCTTCGGCGACCTCGTCGGTGGCCTCGTCGGCGCCAGCGACCAAAGGCAATTGCGAATTTTTTGCCGGTCGCATAGGCAACCGCCCTGCTCGCAAGCGACTGTGAAATATTCATTCGAGTTCAAACGTTAACCTTGTCGGTGTCGAGTCCATACGTGAGTCAGAACGCTGGGAACTTGCACTTATCGAAATACAGTAACTGCCGAAAGTATTCGGACAATGGTATAAATAAAGTAAATAACCTACTCGTGTTAACGGCTTCGTAGTAGTAGGGTAAACGCGTTTCTCTTATTGGCAGAAACAATTTGCTCCTATTAGTCCCGAATTTCTAGGAAACGGGGGACTCGAGCCTGGCCGATTGCAAAAAACGACGTCTCCTGACTCCTGACTTATCTTATTTTCGGTCTACTTACACGATAATATTGACGTGATATGAGAAAGATGAACCAAAAATCTAAATTTAAAAAATATCTTGCGATGCATTAACAAATTGAGATAACAAATTATATTCAAAAGCGACTTACATTTCCACGTGACTGTTTTATATTATTAACATTAGTTATAAACGTACAGAGGTTTGGAATGACTCCGCACAGAGTATCAAATAAATAAATGAAAAAAGTAAAAAAAATAAATAAATAGATAAAATAAATAAGAGTACCTCTCCAAATTAATATCTACGAACTATAAAATAACATTGCGAAATTATATGAAATAATACGCCTCAAATTCTATTCAAAAGAGTACGCTAAAAGCTTGAAAAAGTCAATATACGAGCCAATACCATTTCCAATAAAAAATAAAAGACAAATTTGCAGTGAAAAAAAGACACCAAGAAGTCGAAAGACGCCCCGCTGCGAGCTCGTCGAACGCAGCGGCCGAGCCAAAAGTTGATTATTTCGTAAAGCGTCGCATTAATTCGTGAAATCCGGGCCGGCGTGCTCCGTCACCGCGGAAAGCGCTTTATACGGGGGAGGAAACGCATTTGCTCGCGGAAGGACCGAGGTCGTTACACCGTTTCCTCCAGCGTCTGTTCAACTCTCGTTCGCGCAAGAACTTTCGGCCAACATTTTCGTGGTTTCTCAGGGGGCGTCGTCGACTCGCTCCGAGGAAAAACGACGGAATTATTCCGGATAGCTGGTGCGCGCCGAAGCCACTAATTCCGACGTGTTCAGCGACGCGGCGGTCTAACGACGTCGGTTCCCCGGACGCGGAACCGAGACGAGATACCCGTGGACGTCGGAGAACGAATCGACGGCCAACGACGACGACGACGACGGCGACGGCGACGGAAGGCTGGAACGGTGGCCGCAACACCGGAGTGCATCGCGCCCTTATCGCAGCCAACATCCATCCAATGCAGTTACCGGTCGACTATGCACACAGAAGAGCCGCGCGCGGCTTCCGCCGGCCGATTTAACCGATTTAACCGGCAAGATATGGGCCAGAGATGCGTTGTGCGAACAGTCACCGGGATGTCGGGACATTGGGACGGCGGGATAGAGGACGTCGTAGTCCTCCGGATGCAAAACAGGCGGACTACGCAGCACCAAGCGTCCTTGGAAATCGGGTATCGTGCTAATTGACTGTGCGGATTATCGGACGTCCACGTTAATATAACACTTTATTATATTATATTTCATTATGTATATTATATAATAATTTACTGAACACTTTACTTTGCCATAGAATGATTAACCAGTTAAGTGTGTTTGACGACTATATCCGTCATGGAGATGTGAAGAAGAAAGTTCAAAGATGTGGCAGAATTTTGTGTCATGACGATTATATTCGTCATACGTAAAATTTTGTTACAATTTGATATTTAAATAGTAATTCTGGCGAAAACTAAATTATATTCGTAAATTTTAGTATGTTTAAAATGTTTAGAGGTCAAGACGAAATGAAGCAAACAAATGAAAGTTATAAATAATTTGAGTTGGATTCGTCATCGCTTGATTATCGCGACACACAGGGGTGGCCGCTTTGCAAAGAGATCGACACAGTTAACTGGTTAAATCTACTAGTATTCTTATATTTTCATAACATAACGCGCTTCAAAAATTGACGGCTGATTTATTGTTGAACTAATTGTGACATCTAAATTTTGTTTAGCCATGCGCTCAGAGCATCACATTTTAATAGTTATATTTATCAAGCACAAGGAAGAATAAAGTGAAAATACTCGATGAGCGAGTTACAATAAGGTGCATAATAATTTAAAAAATTATACGGTATTATAAAAATGAATATAGCTTATTTGAATGTTGCATCATTCGCGTCATTTTGCATCGCAACGAAGTACTCGAAAATGATTAACGTTGTTGGAATATCTAAATGCTCTACGGATAAATCCAAAAGTAATATCTGTTGTTAACATATTTATATGAATATTCTTATTTATTAGTAACATTCCGGTTGACCTCCGGCGATAACCTGTCGATCGTACAAGGCGCACAAAATTTTCACCTGGAAATAATTGATTTCCAATATTACCGTTTCTGTGAAGAAAGAATATTACATTTTGCTCGCTTTTAGTGCCCGCTTTTAGAGCTCGCTTTTAGCACCCGCTGTTATAGTTCGCTTTCAGAGGGCCGCTTTTAGAAACGTAGTTTCCGATTTTCTTCATCGTTCCGCCGTTTCCTGTCAATCGATAGATCAAGTCCGCGTGTAATTCGGAACAACGGGAAGAAATCACGTTCGCTCTTCTTCGCGACTCCGGCATGGAATTACGCTCGGCGTTGTTCGAGAGGAGCTCTCGAGCGGCACGGATCGCGCGATCATATCGCGAGACGGCATCGACCGTGTCGTTAAAACCGATGAAACGGGAACGATTTGCTCGGAAGTCGGCCGTCAGCCGCGTGTCTCTGATTTATTAATTCCGAGCCGTAAATCGACGGCGACCCAGAAATATGCTCGCGCGCGGCTCGATTCCTAATCATTGAATAAGAACTTTATCGAGCAGGAGCTCCTCGGCCGAGTTTTATCGAAGTTTTTCGCTTCGGAAGTTGTCCAAAGGATTACCGTTTTGGGATCCTAAAGGTTGCGGAAACCGCGTAACTCCGGGGACCCAGCGAACTCCGCTCCATTCCGGTATTTGCTGGATATTTCGTAACGACCTCGGCGCACTCGCGGCCGAACGATCGAAATCTTTCCGCGTCGCGGGACCGCGCGGAATGGAAGCGGATTTTTGACCGAGCGGGTCGGAGGAGAACTCCGGAATAAGATCCGCCGATTCCGCGTCGCGGCCGACCGCGCTCCGAACCTAATTAATTACCGAGTTTCGTCTCGGGCGTCATTAGGACGGAAACTAATTAAGGTGGATCAAAAACGATTAGACATAGCGGTTTCGTATCGCGGCGGACCGGGAACTTTTCCCCGCGCGGAATTTAAATGAAATTCTTCGGGAAACAATAATGCCGAGCGGGGACGGTGCCGCGTCGACGGCCGGTCATATAATAAACCGTGCCTGCCTGTGACATTTCCGTTGATGAGTATAATTACCGCAACGCTCGGCGGCGGCGCAGAATTTTGATACCGCCGTCTCTCTTTCCCGGTGCCCGCTGATTTGTTCCGCGCCCCGTGAATTTCGGCGACGCGGCCATCTTGCCGTTTCGATTTCGCCGTTCCCGGCGACATTTACCGCGCGGCTCGGTTTCGGTTAACCAATTGCGACTTGCTTGGAAATTTGCCGGGCTGTTCGCCGCGGCGTACACTCTCCGGCTCTGTGTGCGATGCAAATGGAAAAGCTTTCTTGCCGCTTCTTATTTTCTTTCTTGGGAAGTTCCGCGCGACGTTCGCCACCAAACGAATTGAAATTCTTCGGAGTTTGCTGAGGAGGCGAATGCTCTTCGTTCCGGATTACTTCTCATTAGTAGTAAACGCGTGCTAAATATTACTTTCGTTTGCAACGCTTTTGAATGTTATAATTAGATCGCGGATTTTATGCGTTTGTGGCGCAATTGGTTAAAATAGTGTGAGAATTTAACGCACTTTAAAAAGTATCGTTATTTAATCTGTTGAGATGGTTAACCGGGACCGTATGGTTGCCAAGAGTAAATATTAGTACTTAATTGTTTATTTTAGTTTGTTTAGACGTAACATTGATTTCACAGTTCTCTGCCCTTCTTCGGCATACGCTCTATTTCGACATTCTGTATATAAAATGCAGATAAGGTTGTAATTAAATACGACAATCGTCAATTTTAAAATGTGGAAAATGTTTCCCCTAGCCGTCAAAGGGTTAACGGAGAAACGAAGTTAGTGCTCTTGCAGTTGATGCAGACAATTTTTATTCCGCGTAAAAATCACTGACACAAATACATTGCATTGTACAAAGAGGCGATGTAAGTCAAGGTTATGTCAAGGTTATGTTCGCAGTCCGCAAATATTTTTAAAGAAGAGGAATGTAAACGTGAAATTTTGTTGAAGCAGTCGCGTCTAATGTGAGCTTTTATATGATTTACTATTATATTAAATTTTCTTTTAGAATATAAAATTTATGAAAGTATGTTAAGTATTTGAGTAAGTTAAATTTGTATTGTGCACAGTTATTGAAGCTCAAGTATCCAGAGAGGGAGCACAATAATTGGAGCACAGTATTCAGGGAGACAGCGCAGCATCTGAAGCACAGTATTCAGGGAGGGAGCACATTAACTGGGACATAGAAACTGATTTTTATAGATTATATAGATACACAGTAACTTCAGAAATTTTGTTTATTTATTGGACGGGCTGTAGAGCCCTATTATACATTATAAATAGACAAGAAAATAGCAATCGAACAATGTTGCTTATTTTTATTGTTACAGTCAGAAAATAAATCAATTCTGTAACTCTTTTTTGTTCTGCTAATATGATATAGTATATAATGTAATAGTATACAATAATAGATAATATAATATTTAATATATACTAATATATAATATATAATATGTAATAATAAAATAATATATAAGATATAATATTTAATATCTAAAATATATAATATTTAATATGTAATAATATTTAATATATAATAATATAGAATATTTAATATATAATAATATATTTCCTTCTCCATTTTTGCGGATAAAAATTAATATCAACAAAAAAGCTCCAAAAGTCCTCGAAAAATGTCACCCAAATGGCTAAAGTTGTGTTTACCGGGGAAAACTCCCGAATGCCGTTAACATGGCACAGTAATTGGCTCCTCCACCCTACCTCCGGTCGCAATAATTTCGAGCACGGCGGGTTGCGGTCGTGGAGGAGGGAGACGGAGATGAAAGTCTTTCGACCGGAAGAAGTTTGAGTGGCAAAAGGAGGATAAGCCGAGAGTTATGTATCCTCGTAGAATGATTTCGACGGCTCGCGAAATTCCGTATTTAACGGATGCCTTCCAGTTGGAAGCGCGGCTGGCCAAAAAGAATAGGCAAAGCAGAATATCTTCCCGGTTCTTTATGTCCGGTCGCCGAGACGGAATGTTGGCCCGTGGAAAACGGGTCGCAAAGGTTTCGCTGCAGCTGGCTTGCATACATTACGAGCCTTTATTCCGCGGCTACGTAAAATGGAGTGGACGTGGCGGGGAATGAAGCCCGGCCAGCGAACGAATCTTCCTGAAAGACGGCTGGACGGAACGGAGAATCTAGAGCTCCGGGTATACCGGCAGATCTGAATCAAATCGCGGCTCCTCCTCGAAGAATGGACCCGGTCCACGGGAGAGAATAGACGGCGACCAGAGCCGCGGACTGGCCGGCCTCGTTATGCTCTCTCGATGGATCGCCGAGCCTCGGACCATTTTAACGAGATCGATTACTCGTTAGGCGAGTCGCGAATTAATGAGCGGGACCCGGTACAGTGAGCAATCGATGGATTATTCTTTGGGTTAATGGATTCAAATGAGAACATTTAGCTGCTCGTGTGGCCACGGATTTCCCCCTCGGGCACGGCTCTGCCCGCTGCGAATTTTCCGGTAATCGACAACTCTAGCGAATACTTCGTGTAAAGAGGATACAAATTTCTTTGTTTTCGTTTATTTGGTATAAACCGGACGGATGCCCTTTCTTTAATTTTCCACAGGGATTCGATATAATAATAACGAAAATAATGGTAGTAATAATAATTAACTAATAATAATAACAACAATAATAATAATAGGTTATATTCACAGCAATAATAATAACAACAGCAATAATCATAATAGAAAGCAATAAGAACAATGAGAATTGAAAAATGAAATATGAAAAGTGAACAATAATAAATGAAAAATTAAAAATGCAGGATAAATAATAGAGAATGAAAAATTGTACTTTCTAGAGCTAGATGTTAAGGGAATGTTGAGACGGGGCTGTCACAGAGTGCCCACTGGGGCATTGTACAAGCCCGGAGGAACGCGAAGAGCGTCGAAGCCACGCCCACTCAAGATACTTTAGCAAGAGAGTGATATAACTTCAAGTGTCACTCTTCGAAGAGAGTGATGTACTCTGAGGCGCTAGAATGGCCAGTGAGGCATATAGCCTTTTAGAGTACTGCTCCGACTCCATAAAAGTTGGGAGCAACAAAGTCACGCCCACTGAGAGCTTCGTACATGGAACGAGTAATACACACAGTGAGTCCTATAAATATTCGTACCCCTTTTAAGACGGTATAACTTCTTTAAAACTGAACTAAAATATATAATGACTGAAATATAATCTTAATTTTACTTGGAATGACAACACAAAATGAAAAAATTTGTTAGCTATTTTATCTGAGACTATAATGAGAATTAAAAAAAGTCTTTTATAGATTTCGGTAACTCGCATGGTGAAAATTCCATCGAAATCGCTCGACGAAGAGTCAAGCTGCAAGAGCAGCACGCGATAAGATAGTTCATAAAAATTGGGAGCAGCGAAGCCACGCCCACTCGGAGCATTTTATTCACGTCGAGTAACGTATACACCCGTTTGCGTCTTTCGACAATAACGGTAGCCTTGGAGCGTCACTCACTTTGTAACAGTGAAAAGCGCAGATTGCTCTCTGGGGCACTGTCCCGACTCCATAAATATTCAGATCGACGAAACCACGCCCACTCGGAATATTCCGGCGCGCTGTCATGTCCGCTGTAAAGTGTTGCCAAGGTAAATAAATACTCGCAGCACCATGTTTTAACCAGATCCCGTTACATCGCTCATTCATAACCAGGGTACAGGTGAACTTTAACCGAATCTCTACGTCTACTTTCCGGCTTGGGTCATAAATAATGTAAGACGCTAGTTTCTAAACTGACAGCCGGTGTTCACTTCTTAAATATTATATTTTCTGGAAAGCGTCTCTTGGCAAGTCAATATTACGCGGCTGGAGGACAAACTTGCGCGACGTTGTTAAATATATAAAACTGTTGCGAGTTTCGGGAGCAACGGGAACTTGCGAATTTGCATCCGCCGGCGTCTCTCGTCTGCACCGACGCTGCACATTCTGCCCGGGTCGTTAGTCTGTCTACTAACAGTCCTTAAAACCTTTTACAGCACGTTAAAAATATTTTTCACGGGGAAAGCACTGCGTTTACATTTTTCCGTAGGAGGTCATTTCAAACAGATATTTCCATTGTACGTTAACACGGGAACTTCGCGTTTTCTATTTTAAAATTCTTGAAATTGGAACAACCCTCTCGCATGAAACAATGCAGTACATTTTGAAATTAACAACCACGACATCGTACGTAATGCATTGAATTTTCACTCGTTACGCTTTTATGAATTTTTCGAGTGAATTCTTCGAACAGGATTTTATTACATTTACATTCAATCTAACAAAAATTAACCTGGATAAAAATTTATCCGAATAAGAATTCATCGAAATAAGATTTTATTCGAATAAAAGTTGATATTCGTACACAAATAATTAATTCCCATTGGTCCATTTGTTTTCGTCGATAACTCGTTAACGACGGAGAATATTTTTATAACGAAAAAATTTACTGCAAATGGCTTCAAATATATTCCTTTTCAGATTGCTAGACATTTTTAGATACCCTGTATTTACGCTACGTATTACACATTAGTTAACCCCTTGCACTATAATAACGAGTCAGACGATCATTTCGTGTATAATTTAATAAATACGGCTAAATAATTTCTATAAAATCTAAACAAAATGTGAATCTTCTGTCATCAAAATTTGGGAACGGAAGAGACAATCGGGAAACAAAAGTCCTCTCATTTCATCGAGGAAATGATTAAGAACGACGTGCTAATCAACGTAGTTCTGAAATCATAGTGCAAGGGGTTAATTAAAAGACCATGGCTCCGATCATTAAAAATAAGATACAATAAGCAAATATAATAAATAAAACTGTTTGTACTTTGGCCATACACGATTTTAGGGAAATTCGCCTCTGTGCGACGCACGGCATCGAAAACGATGCCAGTTTCAAATCCGGCGACACCCACGCAATTGTCCCTGGTTCGACGAGCGGGAACCGCAGCGCGTCGGTCTGGCGTAGGAAACCTCGAACGGGAGCCGTTCTCGCGAGAACTCACGGGATTGTCGAACATAAGTAGAATGACAGGGGTTCACGGGGCTTGTGGAGAAAGGGGCAGGGAGTAGTACGGAGTGGCAGGGAGGGGCACGGAGGGGCACGGAGGAGCACGGAGGTACGGAGGGTGAATAAAAAGGTCTCTCTCTAGTCGGAACAGCGCGGCTTTGGCATAGTCGAGCGCCGCGAGAGCTTATTCACGGGTGACGTGATAAAGGGGAGAACGCGTGGCGCGCGATGAAACGATCGCGTTTCAATTTTGCAGCGACCTTCCCGGCGAAACGGAGATCGTGGCCGGCGACCAAGTAATTCGCAAACAATCGCCATACGGCCATTGTTGGCTACTGCCCACCTTTCAACCGTGTTACGCGATTTCGATTGGTGCCGGCCCCGTGCCGGGATCCGTTGATTTTGCAGCGGGACGAAATCTGCGCCGAGTGCACTGTAAAGCGGCGCGTGTACACGGGCCGGGGGCGCGCCGTGTTTGCCCTCGGGTTTACGCCGTGGACCGCGTGTGCACGCGGCTTAATTTTATAACGTTGTTTATGGATACGCGCCGCGCCGGTCGGTGTCCTTTTTCGAAATCCTCCCGGGCCGCGCGGCTCGGCTCGCTACTCGTCCGTGATTTACCGGGCGCGACAAATGCCGAAATGATCGCGCACCAACGCCGATAAATCACTCCCGCCCTTCGGCGTTATCTTGATTTGTCAGCGAAGGAAAAAAATCGGCGCGCGCGTGGCCGCTCGCGCGCTACATCGATGACAGCTCCGATGAGAAATGTGGCAAGTTCGTGCGAAACGCAGCGGCGAGACGCCGCGCTGGCTGCCAGCCAGTTCGGTAGACTATGCTAGCTCGCTGTTTACCGAACTGTTTGCGCGACACCGGATCGCGAGGACCACTTCCGGTCTCGCGGCTCCCTCTCTCTCTCTCTCTCTCTTTGCAACTCGATACTCCACCGATCCGAAATCTCCAACTTCGATTCGGTTCCAAATAGTACAGACATTTTCTGGAACCGCATCTTATGGGAATCGTGGGTTTCCGGATTTTTTGGTTCACGTGAGTATGACAACGTTGCTTTTGCTACCAATGGATCGTCGCTAGATAAAATAGTGGACTCGTTAATGTCTCTTTTACCACCTGGTTGTCATATAGGATATTCATCTTGCAACTTTAGAAAATATTTAGACATTCTTTCGCTGTCTTTATTTTTGAATAAAATGCATCGAATCATCTTATTCGATAAATATAGGGTGTACTAAATTTATAATACCTGCTGGAAGAGGTTCCTGAGGTCGTTTGAAGCAACTTTTTCCTTAGTGAAAATGCGATCCGTTACCTTGTTTACGAGTTTTTTACGAAAAATAATGACCAATGAGCGGAGCCCAGTGGCCAGGCACAACGGCTGAGCCAATGAGCGCGGCTCACTTGCTTCGGCCGCCTCGCGCCAGACGAGGTCGTCTCTGATTGGTCACTGTTTTTCGTTAATAACTCGTTAACGACGTCTCGGAGCAAATTTTTGTAAAGGGAAAAGTTATTTCAAATGATCTAAGGAACTTTTGGACACCCTGTACAAAGTAAACAACAATTAGAACCGAATATGGGTCGGATGGTCGAAAAGCGATGCTGAGTCACATTTGACCCAAGCTAAACTAATATAAAACTAGTATAAAACTAGTATAAAACTAGAATAAAACTAGAATAAAACTAGTATAAAACTAGTATAAAACTAGAATAAAACAAGTATCAACTAGTATAAAGTCAGAAATGGCCCGGCACCGCCGGCGAACTTAATACTAAAGTAGAAACGCTGCAGCATGGAGCTTTCTCATTACGCAGTCATGAAATTCCATTAATAAACAATGCACAGTGTGTAAGGTAGAATTTACTTTAATCGCGATTTTCTTGCAAAGTAACGTAACGAGCAGCCTAATCCTTTCTACTCCTAAGTGAGTTTCTGTTCTAGCGTGCTAAACCAATTACGCCGATCGCGAATGTCCTCTGTCGTTTTAAAAGTTTGCGAGACGTCGAAAGCATTGTTAGAGGATACTTCTTTCCTTTTAAATATTGTAATTTAAAAAGTTCCCAATCTCTTGTCTTAGTTCCCGTAGAATCCATGCTCGCCTAATAGAACAGCGAAAGCTGTCACAGAGGAACAATCGCTTGCGTGCTACAAAATGCGCCTCGTAAAAGCGAACCATCGTTATTTTTATAACTTTTAATTCTAAAAAAAACAATTTTCCGCGCACTTTGGTTCGACGACCGTGTACTATGCGCGATTGTGCATTATAGATGCGCGTTAGTTAGAATCACCACTACCAACGTGTTGTCAACGATTGTTACAAAGTTCTCGCGTTTGTTAAGCATTGTACAACAGACTTTGAGAGCTTAAAGACTGTTAAAGTATTACTTATGTCGTCGTTTTATGGTCTTTGCTTTGTTAGTATAACTGGTTTTTATTTCTTCTTTCGCAGTCATTGAAATTATAGGAACGTTTCATTGCTAAATTTTTCTGTGGAATTATTTTACTGCAACATATATTATATTATATATATTGTTACATATATTATATTATATTTTTATACTTATTATGTAATATACTATATTTATTATATAATATTCTGTTACATTTATTATATTATATTATTATATATGTATATATTATAAATCAAGTCTAAACCAATAAGTCGCGGTTAGAGCTCGGCAGCTTTAAATAATATAATATATAATAAAAACGACGCGCGCTGCGTTCGATTAAACAAAAGTATTTCAGAAAGAAGCGCCGTGCCGTTCTCCATAATTCCACCAAGTCCATTAGTTTATCAAAAACCGTATCAACAAATACAACGAACCGCCTCGCGATCAGTGAGAAGAAACATTCTTTGCTCCGAGAAAACTGCGAGCCGAGCTGCGAAAAAATGTCGAAAATGAAGTTCTGATCGTCGCAAGTTGCCGCCGCGCCGCCCCAAAGGGAACTAGACTCCAAGAAAGAATTTCGAGGAAAGTTTGTCCGCGAGTTGTTCCCGAGTTCCGGCAAGATTCGCCCGGAATTAGTCGGTCGGACTCGGAATTTTCGATTGGCGCGGCACGGCTCCGGAAACGGTCGCATTTAAATGGAAATCATTGGTCGCGATATTGGATCGCGGAGCCCGATCCTTCATTTGCAAGAAAATCGACGAGTTTGTCTTTGCTTTGTTACCTCGACTCGTTTCTTTCCCGGCGACGACTGCGTTTCCTTTTCGCCCGCGGAACCGGCCGCCCTTTTCCCGGTTGCTCCCGGTCTCGCGTTGCTGGTTGGTAGCCACGCCGCCTCGGGCGGCGAAGGGAGAAGGAAAAAGCTTACATGCCAGGGATTGGTTATAAAGAACAAACGGAATCGAAGTAATTGACGTAGGAACGAACACGGCGGTCCCCGCGGGAGAGAGAGAAAGCAACGGCGAACGCTAGGAATCACCGCGCCGAGCGCATTATTTGGCCCGAAATCGAAAGTCTTTTGCCTTTCGTCTAACGATTCCGCCTCGGCGGTTCGTGTTACGATCGCTTCCGCACGGCTGGCCGCGCTCTTTTCCGGGAAAGCCGCTGCTGCCGCTGCCACTCGAACGGCGAAACTTCCTTTCAATTAGATCCCGACGTCGAATTTTCATGACGAGGCGTCCCGCGCGGTGCTGCTCAGTTCGCCGCGAGTGCCTAGCCAAGCGAAACGAAAAAGTATATCGCGTGAAAAAGGTGCTCCGAATTTGCCGTTGCGAAGCTCCGCTGTGCGTGGACTGGAACAATTTTCTAGCACGTAAATACGTAATTAGAGTGCGGATTTTTGTGCGGAATAAAAATTGCTGCAGTTGCGAGGAGGGTGAACTGTGCAGCGAGCTCGCTTTCTTTAATCATTTTAATTGAGTAAAAGTGATAAATTGATTGCATTACGATATTTTATTCTTTCCGCTGTTGCAAATTGCAACAATTTTGTCATAAAATACGCAGTTTATATATAATAGATTGCTTGGTTAGGTGACCGAAAAATAAGAGATACGTGGTTTCTCTTCTTTTAGGGGGTGAAACCACCCCTCGATGTTTATAAGATGAGTTAGAATTAAGTAGAAAACGATTATCGAACTGGATGGAAATTTAATTCGTGCCACATCTGGGTGGACGAGTAATCTTCTTGTTGTTGGTCACTCTTATCACGGGGTAAACTACCCCTAATCGTTTAAATGTCCGTTTAAGAGACATGAATCCTGCTGAACGGTTCATAAAACTTTTAATACACGTCATAATCGTTTAATCGCTTCTTTAGTACGCGTCTTTAATCAAATCTTTAGATTCGATGCTAACAAGTTATTATACGATAACAAATTAGTAATTTTATTAAAACATACGATCTTCTCCACAATGTCATTTTACATTAAGCAATTTCTTGTGATAATATTAATTTACATATTTGATAGTCGGGTTATGTAAAACAGAGAATATCTCACCCGCGAGTCAATAAATAAATAAATGTCAGACAACCACAAACGAGTTCTGTGATTTTTATATTATATTTATTTAGATATTCCATTAACACTAGAACTACCAAACCAGTCAAAATGATTAAATAAAAATTATATCAAAATATTTTTGTTAAGAATGTTTATACGAACACCTTCATCGAATCACATGTTACAATAAAAATCGCTGGAAGTTTAAATAAATCAAATCTGATCGTCATTACAAAACAATATACATTAATCATTTTCCAGTGTTAATTGGCCACTTCGTTGATCGTCCACGAGCGCCAATCGAATACAAATCGATTCGAAATCGTTAGGAAGAACGGGGATTAACAAAGAGTTAAACGACTCGGTAGAACTGTGGATTACTTTTCCGTTTGGGTAACCTGTCACGGCGCGAGTAGAGTAGGTGACCAGACAAGCGCAGCTGGAATGGCCCCCGGTGAAACCGGTAGAATACGGATGAGCTATGACGGGACGAGTGGTATTGGTGGCCGTACACACGAAATGGGACGATCTATTCGCGGACAAGTGGTACATACTGGCCAATGAGCAGACAAGTAGAACAGGATCGGGTTATGATCGCGCGATTAGCATAGAGATGATTCCTGACGAGGTTAGTGAAATAGAAACAATCTATGATCGGACGAGTTGAATGGGATCGGTCGAACAAGCAAAGCGAGATTGCTATAGACGGACACGTGAAATAGTCTCGCAAATTAGTAGATTGCCGGAATGGAGTGGGATGCTGCCTAACAAGTAGAACACCGCGATCTATGGTCGGACCATCGCTATTACCAGTGCAACGGTGCTACTGTATACGAAATGTTTACCGTATACGAACTATTTTGATAATATAACAGTTATGTATATTATACATTGTAAATGTTAGGAAATAATCGTGGCATAATAGAAAGTATAGTTCACAGAAAGGGAAAACATCGTTTATTTTCTATAATTAAAATAATATAATTTATTGCACAGAAGTGAAGCGAAATTTATATGAGAACGCTACTATTTTTAATAAAAATGTAAACAATCTTGACAATATAACAGAAATAATTAAGGCACAGTAGAAAATATAAAATTGGTATGCAGGAAAGAAAAACATCGTTTATTTTTTATAATTAGAATAATATTGATAATTAAATAAAAATAAAATATAGAATATTATTGATAATGTAGCATAATAACCAGTACGACCTCCTCTATTTTTAATTTCTGTAATAAAAATTGAATTATAAATATAAAATTATCATCATAAGAGTGAAATTAACAATTAATTCGACATACTTAACAACGAGATATCGAGTTCTAATAAAAAAAAAGCCGTTCTAGAATATTTAAATTATGATCTGAAATTATTATATCTCAGCAATATTCAATCTGTCTTTGAATCACAATATTTTTAAAAATTGAACTGGGCCTAAGTGACCCAATACGTCATACTATTTCATTTTACAAATATATAAATAATAATATAAATTATATAAATAATAAAACCGCATTAGTTCACAATTGTTATTACAAAATCTGCTCGAACGAAAATAGGTATATTAAGTAATTGTCCACAATAGCAGCCTCACGATTTCGATAATAATAATTGAACAACGATCCCGAAATCCGCCGTCGATTAACCGCGGTTAATGAAAATCGTACCATCCGCGCTGGTAAAAACTTCTACGAGCAAATACAGAGGAACGTTCCGGATACGTTTCCGCGGCGGTTTTGTTTTATGGTGGAGCTCATTCGATCTCCAGCGTTTGCATCGCAATTACCGCGATACTAATTGCTCGCCTCGAGCCGTACATTACCGGCGATCGTTGCCGAATATTTACGATCGATCCCGTAAATCCGGCGCGGCGAAAAATACCAGTTGTTCCGACGCCGCGCGAGCGCGAATTTTTCAATCGGGCAGAGCGACAATGTCATTATTATTCATTTAATGTTTACAAGTCGCAGCCCCTCGTTAAAAATATACAAAGAAAATACAGTGAGTTCGTATTAATTTAAATGTCCCAATTACGGATGCATCGAAACGCTGCTTGTACCAGTTATCGTGTCCCAAATACCGACAAATCAAACATATTTCTAATTTATTTTCCATGCATTTATAAATATGTTTATACTGGGTTAATTGTTTCACATTTTTGACATTCGCGTTTTTAATATTTCATAGTTTCAATATTGAACTTAAACGAAGCTATTAAATTATAAAAATTGTATTAATTATAGGATATGAAGACAGCTAATATTTCTAGAAATTTCTAGGTTATGTACAATAGTTAATAAAATAATTGCTTCACATTTTTAACATTCGCGTTTTTAATATTTCATAGTTTTGATATTCAATTTAAACGAAGCTATTGAATTATAAAAATTGTATTAACTTTAGAATATGAAGACAGTTGATATTTCTAGAAATTTCTAGGTTATGTACAATAATTAATAAAATAATTGTTTCACAGTTTTGACATTCGCGTTTTTAATATTTCATAGTTTTGATATCGAACTTAAACGAAACTGTTAAATTATAAAAATTGTATTAATTACGGGAAATGAAGACAGTTGATATTTCTAGAAATTTCTAGGTTATGTACAATAGTTAATAAAATAATATAATTAAAATAATCAATACAATATACAATAATAATTATAATAATGGTTAATATTTATAATATAACTAATATGTTAATATAATATCAAATAATACATTCAGATATTATTGTTTACAATTTATTGTTATACTATCGCGATTATCCGGAACCCTTTCCTAGTCGTACCACTGACATTTCCGTGCTGGTAATAAGAGGCCGGAGCATGAGAAATCTATGTCCCGATTAATCTAATGTGATTTTTAATGCCGGTATTAAAATGCGCTCCGGAGGCGGCCCCGCGCGACACCGGCCGAGTAGGCGAGCCAGTATGCGAGCCAGTATGCGGCCGAGTATGCGAGCGGTCGCGTAAAACGAGTTTCACGAGAAAATGACGACTACGCGGCGGAGTTTGTCGGAGAAATTCGTTTAAGTCGATGTCGCCTCGGCGCTCGTCGACGAGCGGAGGACCCGTCGTCGAGGGGCTGCATGTATTTCACCGTGGAAACACGTATTGCATTTACGTTAGCGTTACAACGACTTTAGGCAAGTACGTGCCCTAGCAAACTGCTGGCTGCTCCGTTCTGTAATGCAGAAATTCGTTTCGTCCGGCTGAATCACGGAAGAACCGGCCGCTGCCGGTCGGCCGTTCGTGTCCCTGCTCGTGCCCCTGCCCGTTTAGGCTAGCCCGTTGCCAGCCGGTCACCGGGCTCCGGATTCATGCTCGGCAAATTGGAAAATTCAATCAAACGCGCGCTTCGACGATCCTCGTCGCTCTTTTTAATCCTAATGATCGCTGATCGATCACGACAGTCGATCCGTTCTTTCCCGATGTCTTTTCGCAGGCTTTCTTGTCAATTCGCTGTTCTAATTCAGTGCTGAGACGTTTATAACACGTTCATTTTTTTTACTATTAACCAGTTAAGTGTGTTTGACGACTATATCTGTCATGGAGATGTAGCAGAATTTTGTGTCATGACGATTATATCTGTTGTACGTAAAATTTTGTTACAATTTTATATTTAACACGTTCAGCGTCACGTCATCCAAATATTGGTGAGGCTAGTTTTTAAACAATTTTGAAAATTCATTTTCATTTTAATATATAAATTTGAATAGGACGTTTCGGATGCGAAAGAGTTCTAATTCCATCCCCTATGATCAATTTCAACTTTCTAATTTCGCTTTAATTAATTAAATTGCTTTGATTTTGTGAAAATTTTGGCGGTCGATTGTCGGCGATGAACGTGATAAAAATAGTATCATGATTGCGAGATATTTTATTGTATTTTGTAGCAAATAGTATTACTGTGTGATGCATTACTGATATATCTGTGTGTTTATATAAGGGAAAAGCATTAATCACCATATCTCACCGGTCCATTTCTACGTTTTCCGTGTGTAAATGGAGAAATATTGAGATTGTAAGATATCTGTATTTGTATAGATTTTTTTTACTAAATTTCTTTATATTTATATTTATCTTATGTTACTTTTTTATATATACATTAGTATAACGCACATTAGTACATTAGTGTATTCGAAGAAATATTGAGACATTGAGATACCTATATTTATATAGATTTTGTTTATAATATTTTTTTATATTTGCCTCTATTTTATGTTACTTTTTTCGATATGCATTAGTACAAAATTTAGCGAAAATAATATTCCATTATTTTCGAAAATAAAATTATTATTGATACCTTAATATTTACATATTTTTGTGCATATTTTGCACATATTCCATGCACAAAGTACGTATGCATTTTGCATATTTATCGTTCGAAAATATCGACAACATAATATAAATCCATATAAAAATTTTGGACCACTGCGATTTAAAAATATTATTTGATAATAATTCCGTTAATTATGGAAGTACGTAGCTATCTTTATAACGCTCGGCTGTCAGACCGAGTCAAAATGACCCACATTCTATTATTTGAAGAAATGAATTAATAATAAATTAATAATAAATTAATAATAAATTGATAATAAATTCGACATACTAAAATGATATATCGATTTCTAATAAACGCAACGGTATTCTAGAACGTTCAAATTATACTCTACAATTTTTGCGTCGCAATAATATCTCTACCGTTTTAGTAACAATTGTCTAAAAATATCCTAACGTGCGTGCATCGTATAAGAAGTATAACAGCAGGGTATTAACCCTTTACCGTACCATTTTCTCAACAATTACAATAACTAGAACATTTCCCATCGCAATCATTTCTTCAAAGTTAAAGTAATCTTATATAAACAACTTCCCATTATTTAAACATTACTAACAAGAAAATAACATCTACTAGAACTAAAGTCTTACTCGGCAAAATACAGCACTTTGCCAAAAACACCATCGTCGCGAGGACCCAAGTAAACCACAGAGCCCCGTCGAAAACAAAATCCCCGTATCTCCATCGAATTTCGAGAATCGTCGCTCGAAAACCGAGCTACCAAAGCGAGCAGACATTGACTTACAGCAATCTTCTGCTCCGAGATACGTTCCGTTCCCCGAATCTTTCCAACAAGGAGTACGTTCTCGAGGCATCGTTTGCGGGGCGTGCTCGCCGGGGAATCCGTTTCTAAGCGCGAAAGTTTTCTCGAAATAAACGTAGTCATGGTCTCGGACCGACCTGCACCACCTCGCATCGCCCTGCATCGTTCTGCATCGTTCTGCATCGCATCGCGACGCAGAACGTTCGAACTTCGTAGCAATTATCGTTCCCGTAGCGTGTAGCGTGTAGCGTGACGCTATTAGGGCCGGGCTGGTTCCAGGACGCTGTCGAGGAAGGAACCTGACAGTTCCGGAAGACGAAGAGGAAGAAGAAGACTGAGGAAATTAATAAAAATACCTTGCGGCCCGCGCAGCCGATTAATTAAAACTTTTGACCGGGCAAGATCCATCGGTCGACCCCCTGCCCCCCTGTTTTCCTCTCTTAGCGTTTCCAGATACCATCGCTTTCACCAGCGGGTCGCGCTTTCATCAAGCTTTTCCACGGGAAAATTTGACTGTCAGTTCAGAGGAGCGTCGCTGTTCCCTCTCTTTCTCCGTTTCTCTATGACGGGATGTTGAAGCCGGCCGAACGGGAAAAAAACGGCGCTGTTAACCCGCTGTGTTATAGAATACGGTTACACGTGCTCCCGGCGGCCAGAGTTTCGTTAAGCTGTGCATTTTTTGCATCAGTGGGCTGCAGAGAGTGGAGAGAGAAAGAGAGAGAGGAGAGAGAGAGAGAGAGAGAGACTCCCTATATTTGCGCGATTAACAGTAGCGCCGGCTACCGCTGCTCGTTCATCATCCGCAAGTAATTAAACTTGTGACAAGAAAATCAATTGCTCTCTTGTCCGTGTGTTCAAAATATCCGAGGATGATACCTCGCTTAATCATGGCTTCTCTTCCCTGTACCGCTTCCGAGCTGGTAAAAAATCTTCCAACGCGAAAACAAGCGAGCCTCCGATCGATATTTTTGCACCGCGATCGAATGCGATGATTAAAAATAGCTAAGGGCAGTTTAGGCCCTTTTATTCCTTATTTCCGATTTCTTTTATCACGTAGAATCACCTACTAGAAAGTATAATTATAAATATAAAGTAAACTGTAAAATCATAAATATAGTTTTAAGTGTAAAGTATATTTAAATATAATTATCAGTATAAAGTAAATCTAAATATATACATATTTATTTATTTCAGCCTTACGGTCAAGAAATAGAACTCGGTTTACAAAAAATCTTAACATTTCACTCTTTGCATTCAACCCTCTCCACTCTCATTCTCACCCTTGTCCCTTATACCTATTTACTAAAATCTGTTTCTACCTTCTACCCTTCTCTTTCTATTGCCCTGCTCAGTATTTGGTTTAACCTTTGTCTCTTACCCTACAGTCCTAATAATGCCCTCTTCTTTTCCTTTTCTTTTCTCTTTCTTCCTACCTTGCCCAAACATTCTTTCACCTTCACGTTCTTTCTACCACAAGTAAATCTAAATATAATTATAAGTATAAAGTAAATTTAAATATAATTGTAACTATAAAATGAATTCAAATATATCATTATAAGTATAAAGTAAATTGAAGTAATAAAATATGTATAAAGTAAATTTAAATATAACATATGTAGAAAGTAAATTTAAATATAATATATGTATAAAATAAATTTAAATATAATATATGTATAAAGTAAATTTAAATATAATATATAATTATTATACGTGAAAAAGATATACTTATAATATAACTTATAATATACTTATAAGATATACTTATATACTTATAATATACTTATAATATAATATATAATTATTATGCGTGGAAAAGATATATTTCCCATAAAATAATGAACCATTACAAAAAATGTAATACACAGCAATGCAATTATGTTCTCTTAAATGAACCGTAGACGATAATAATAATCAATTGCATACAATGCACTGATCTTCAGTCGAGACATGAAATAGTCACCCCAATAAAAATTCGAGAAAATTGTCACGGAATTTGCTAGTATCGTCACAAACGAGCAAAGCGTGATTTACAAAGCCTCGGACCTCGGTACACAATTTTTTAATAACGGTGGAAGCAAGAAACCCGTCCACGGATGACGATATCTTACGTTGGTCTCGACCGGACCCGAGCATCGGTTCGTCTGGCTCGTCTCGATTTCGTTGCACGTCCGCCTCGTTACCTGTCGAAATAGAGAACCGCGCGCGAACAATCCGGAAAAAAAGGCCGGCGGTGCCGCAACTGCGTAGATTGCGCCATTGAAACGTATCGCGGAACACTTGGATCCTGGGAGCGTTTTCGGCGTTTGTGCGAGCGCAACGTTACACGCGCGCCGGGTGAAATCGAACGAACGAAAATTCAGCGGACTATCAAGCGAGGGTTGATAATCCGGACAACGCGACGAGCCGTCGCTTGTACCGCGCGCAACAAAAGGGGCGAAAACGTTGCTTTTCATTCCATCGATTTTATCGCGTCACAGCGCGGCACGCGGAGAGGACGGGGCGGGGTGCAGTGCTCGCGCCTCCGGTCCGACACAATGTTGTTGCATTAACGGAACATTCATCGGAGAGCCGACATTGTTTGCACCGTGATTAACTTTTGACCGTCGACGATGGTCGGAGGCCGCTGCGGCCGAGTCGGAGCGGCCGCGCGGCCGAAGTGCGGCGGTTGTTTGCCGCGATGCGTTCGCGATAAATCGGAAAAACGAAAAGGAGGAATGCGACGGTCAATGGAAACCCCTTATTAAATAATAGCAGTTGCCATGGGACGTTCAAGCAAATATACCCGCGATACATCTACTTGTATATCTGTATATGCGACGAGGTGCGCGCGGTTCATAGAGAATTTCGCACTCGAGCGATCATCGACGTTGAAAATTGATGTCAAATCTGATATTTTTCCATCGAATTTTGGTTTTTAGATTGTGAGACTGGATTTTTCTCTTGACTTGTTATATTAGGAAAGTTCTGTTCGATAGTGTCACTTCAAGTTTCAATCCATATGCACATGTTGATTCGAGACATATACGACTATCTCTCTTTATCATTGCATTTACACATATGTGCTCTCCTAAATAAACTGAAACAAAGATGTCTCGTGTCATTATTAAGTGAGACGCGATCGTGAAACATGGCTACCGATAAAGTTCATTTACCACATGCTGCTTTGGCGACTCGTCAGAAAATCGCAGAGCTAGACTGGGAAATTCTGTCGCATCCACCATACTCCCCAGACCTAGCACCCTCCGATTATCACTTGCTTCTCTCTTTGTAAAACTTTTTACAGGAAAAAATATACAAAACTGAAGCCTATGTCAACCAAGCACTAGTTGAGTTCTTCGCCTTTAAAAATAAATCATTTTTTAAAAATCGCATTTACAAGTTGTCATCGCGCTGGCAAGAAGTCATAAGTAACGATGGGAAGTATATTCTACAATAAATATTATTAAACGTATAAAAAATTGTGTTATTTTATTTCAATTCAAAAACGGACAGAACTTACCGATAGACCTAATACATATATAGATTCTGTCAAACCCAGAAACGTTTGTATAACATTTCGGAGGAAGAAATAACTGTTTTATTCACTTTTTTTTATTTAGTTTGGTTGTACGTATCGCATTTATTCGTACATGCACGTATAATGAAGAGAGAGAGAGGGAGAGAGAGAGAGGCGTTGCATTTACCCGAATAAACGCAATAAGCAGACCAAATGCTATTTCAAACAGAAAATTGAATTAACTTCTTTTGTGTACTCCAATCCGGAAGCGTTTTAGAAAATTTACTGCGGAATTTGAATTCGGGTTAACGGAATCTATACAGGGTGTCTCGTCGATTCCCGCGAAACTGCGGGAGCTATAATCTAGTTGCCGAAAGTAGAAAAACGTGTTACACGATGTTTACGAGTTGACGCTTTGTTACAGAGACGTAAACGGAAATAGATATCTTGTTATTTTGCCAAGTTTCGATGTTTCAGTCGCTGCTTTCCTTTGCGCGAGCGTGTTCCATAATTGGAAGCGGGTGTTGATAAACACAGAACCATCCGATATCCTTGTAGCTGCGCGACCATAAGGTAAACATTATCGAATTCCGAATCAGTTGATGTGTTGTTGCATAGTAACAGTTGGACAAATTATCGAGTGCGCTAGCATCAGAATGCCAAGATTTGCGAAACGCTGAACACGCTGACACACACTTCGTGGAGTTTCCAAAGAGAAGCAGTGAGATACTGCTACTTGATCAAATAATAATTATAATTATAAATAATAATAATAATTTTTTTTCGTATCTCTGTAACGAAGCGTTTATTCTCAAAGTTCGTATTATATGGCTTTCTTCGTTTGACGCCTAAGTTCTCGCAGTATGGCGGGAAAATACCGGGAAACCCTGCAGAAAATTGTACATAATAAGACAAGAAAAATTGTTAAGATAAATCAACATTTTATCGAAAAATATTTTGACATAAATTTTCGAAGATATTCCTCTTTGCATTGTTTCCTTTTTATGTATATGTCCCTGCTCCCCCAATTATCCTTCAACTTGTAAACAGGAATTGACAATGTAGGAAGAAATGAACAATGTGGAGGGACTAAAATAATTTATAATTTTGTTAAACAATATTATATGAGAATATAGAAACTGACAGTAATGTCGAATGCATATGTATGCATGTAGCAGCCCTGTATTCGCTAAATATAAAAGATGTAAATAAATATTGATATATATGTACATATACAGGGTGCCCTGGAAGTGGAAGATTCCTGAGGTCATTTGAAGCAACTTTTTCCTTTACAAAATTTTTCTACGAGGCGTCGTTAACGAGTTATTAACGAAAAACAGTGACCAATCAGAAGCGAGAGAAATTGGCGCAAGTGGCCGAGCCAATAAGCGGAACTGGGCTTCGCCAGCTCGTTGGCTCGGCCGCTTATTGGTCAGCGTTTTTCGTTCAATAACTCGTAAACAAAGCGTCGTAGAAGATTTTCGCAAAGGAAAAAGTTGTTTCAAATGACCTCAGAAGAACCCCCCAGAAGTACCATAATTTTCGGCTACTATATACAAAACATATAAATAAATATTAATATACATATAATATATAATACAATGTATAATATATATAAAATATATAAATATAAGCATAAATAAATAAATAAACAAATGAACAAATTTTCAATATCGATAATCCTTCCGCACAATGTTCCATTGTTCCAGAACATGCAGTCCGATTTACAAACAAAAACACTCTACCATTTCCGTGAAAAATTCTACAATTTTTTACACAAACCCGGTCCCTTTTTCGCGAATCCGTGCCGAGTCACTGTGAATCAACCCGATTACGGCACGCTGATCCGTATTATTTCGACGAGCGATTCGCAGCTACGCTCCCCGCTTGTTCCTTTGACAGCTCGGGCACCGGCAACACTTTTATTCGCGAATCACGGTCCGGCGAGCTTCACGGAAAAACAGGAAACGCCGAAAGTAATTGCTCGAACGTCGGCGAGCCCGGTCAAAGGAGCCGGACTAACCGGTAATTAATCCGGTTGCGCGCGAGCGAGCCCCGAGATTCCTAGCAGCGGCGCGTCCCAAATTTTCGGAAATCAGGTGAACCGCTCTCGCATATCCGCAGGCCGGGTTTGCGCGTGCAACCGCGGCCGCCGGGATCATTAACGTTTCTGTCGAAGCGTTCCTAAATCTCCCGGCAGTTTGTCCTTTTTCTGCGGGGTGCGTTCTCTCCAAGTTCTCGACAAGTTCCCTCGCGGGTTCACTCGTTAGCGCGGATTATCCCCGTGTGCGGGAGCCGCGCGAGCATAATTTCTCTGAAGGCGTTACGATAACGCGGACCATTCCGCCGGAGTGAATCAACGAGGGAGAGGGAGGACGAGACGGGGGAGGCTCGACACGATTACGGCGAGTTTATTCGAAACGAAGTTTGATTTTTCTCGAGAGCGTGTGCGTCGCCGCGGCCGTTTACGGAATCGTAGGCGTCGAGCGACGTAGATATATATTAGCGAAACGTTTCCTCTGGTTTCACCCTTTGTACTCGAAAGCATTTTAACTCTGAATTCGAAATTCTTTCTCTGACCTACGCTGTTTCCATTTTAGATGAATCAACGTCGTTTATTTAATATGAAGTTTAAAAATTATTCTGCAATGTGATAGAACAATAGATCTCGGTATGAATATGTATTGTAAGTCGATGTAGAATATGGCGCAACGCGTTGAAATATAGATCGCTTCCGAATGCGTAATTTTTAATTATTTTTGCATTATTCTAGGCTTCGAAAAGGTCTGCAAAAATTCTGAAATACTTATCGAAGTTTCTACTTTATAATCGA